>JAJHZJ010000308.1:2337229-2460870 GCA_023548195.1 Bettongia penicillata ogilbyi
TGGGTTTGAGTTGTTTTGATTACAAGTTAAACAGAAAGTCATTGGCAGGGCCAATATAAATCTGCAGAGGTTCTCTTCCCCCTCCCCCTTCTCTTTCCTTTTCTTTCAGGAAAATTCGTACGTAGGTGTTTCTGTAATTTCTACAGGATTCATTAGGAAGGAGGAAGAGAAAAAAAGTCCCTCACTGGATTCATTTTATGTATGGGTTGAGATTGTGAATTTATATCTTTAAAGAAAACATATTAAGCTTTGCACTCAAGGTGGTCACTGAATGTCAGAGGTTGGTGTTCCCTTCAAAATTAGGTTTATTATGGAGAAACTAATGGAGGAAATAAATATTTGAAAATGTTTTTTAAAATATCCAAAAAAAAAAAATCTTGATTTCAGTTTCCAGTGACCTCCTCAATTCTGACTGAAACCACCTGCTGTCCATCCTCTCTGTCTCTCTCTCCCTCCCCTCCCCCATCCCTGACAGACCCAGGGAGCATCTCCTCAGTCTCTCTTTTTTATACATTCATCCTGCTTCGTGTTTTGCCTAGTAGGTTGAATTGATGGAAAGGGCCCAAACTCACATTATGCAGGCAAAGAAAAGGAACCTGGGTGCTTTAATTACATTCTCCCATGTAGTTCCCTCTGTTCTCTTCCAGCAGGGGCTTTGCAACCACTATATCCTGTCCAGAGCCCATCCTTGAGATTTTAAAGCAAAACCATGTTAATTTTGGAGGGAGGGGAAGGAATACATTTAATTGTTGTACCTATTGTTTTGGGCTTCCTGACTAGAGGCAGATTTCCTTGAGTGAGGCAGTCTGGCTTCAAGTAACAAAAATGCATTTGCTTTACAGAAGTGAGATTCTCCCTACAAAGTGTGAAGGCTACAGCCCTTATATTGGAAAATGGCAACTCTGCTGAATGTGACGGAGTTCTTGGAGATAACCCAACTATATGAGATCGGACTTTTATTTATTCACTAGTTCTACCAGAAACCTTTATGAGGGAGGGGAGGAGGCAGATTTGACAAACTTCAGCTGATATTGGCCTAGCTTTCAATAACACGTCTCTGAAGAAGCATAATTCTAAAAGGGCCTCATTTGGACAAAGTTAATTACTGTACAATAATTGCATTCTAAATTCAGTGTCTTTCTAGATATAGTCAATTGAAAAGCATATGATAAAACAATCCAAAGTTACTGTATTTGCAAGTTGTTAATTGCCTTTCTCATATACTGAATGCCCACTGCTTGTTCTCTCCCTGAAAAGAAAACTTACAAAGTTCTCTTGAATGCCACTTCTGAGGCATGGGGCAATGGGCTTTTAGTGATTTGGTGTATTTGGGGAAATTGGGAACTACAGATTGCAGCATGCCTCAGTTACGCAAACGAGGCATTGTAATGTAACCTGAAGACCACTATTAATAAAGATGATTTGAATTCAAAAATGGAACTTTGCCAGTCATTGACCTTGGCCAAGTCAATTATACTCTCAGAGCTTCAAATTTCTTACCTATAAAATGGGAATAACTAAATATTAATTACCTACTGCTCAGAATTATTGCAATGAAAGTACTTTTGTAAACTGTTAAGGGATATAGATTAATCCTGAGATTTACTTGGTGGAGGAAACTCCTTATATGGTTGCAGGTTAGTGCCTTTCCAGCTCATAGAATTGGAAATTTAGAATTTAAGGTATTTGCCCAGGGTCACACAATCAGTATGTAAGAAACAGGCATTGAATATAAGTCTTCCTGGCTTTGAGGTCAGCTTTCTATCCACTACAGCAATGTAAAACACTATGTAAATGTAGTATATCATATATTAATCCTACTATCCTAATTATGTTATATAATTATAGTATTATATTATATGGTCATATAAACACATATATCCTATATTGTATACACATTACATGTATGTGCTACATGTAATATATGATAGATTACATTTACATAATGGGATGAGTGTGTGTGTATGTATACATAAAAAGTTCTAGACCCCTAATTGAAAAACCCCTGGACCAGATGATTCTAAGGTCTCTTTCAGCGTTTAATACTACAATCCTATAATCTAGGCAAAATGCAATTATCATCAGCACTCTGATTCAGTTAGTTCCCACAGACTCTCCTAAAGATGGAGCAAGTTCCCCTTGTGCGTCCTTACCCAGCAATGCACAGACTTAACCTATAGTGTTGTTGGCAAAGATACAAAAAGGTTCTATTTGCAAAATAACAAAATTATTACTTAGTAGTAGTAACACACTGACACATTTTTCTATTGATTCAAAAGCACTTCCTTCACAATAACCCAAGCTTATGTTGAATGCTGAATGAGTCAGACAAGGCAAAAAAAAAAAAAAAGTCTGCCCATTTTTCTATTAAGAAACAAACAAATTCTTAAATAAAATATATTTTTCTTTCCTTTTGCCTTGAGCCCCACTCTAATATTTTGCATAATGACACAGTGTCTCATATAGAAAGAGTACTGTATCTGAGATGGTTTTGGTCCTATCCCTTACCTTGTGACCTTGTTCAAAGTCACTTTTGCTCTCTGTTGCTCAGTTTTTCCCTCTGTAAAATTAGTGGAGGAGCTAGGTGATTTCTAAAGTCCTTTCCAGCTCTAAAATCTAATGACTGTGCTTTTGCTCTTTCTGAACCCTATTCCTCTATCATAATGTAATTCTAAATGAAATTTTTAACATTCTGGTATTTTGCATATGGATAATAGACCTTGTATTTAACATATAATATCCAAAGTGTATGCAAGTTATATGCATGCTGATTCACTGTGAAGATCCTTCAGGTAGCTCAGGTAAACTCAGTGTTTATGGGTGTGTCATTTTAAGAGGATTCCATGCTCTTAGATTTTTATTTCATTTAATTTGATCAGCCCTTTTATCTTCTCCTATCATCGTCTTAAAGAGGTAACTTGATCCTATTTTGGGGCAGATTTTCCCTTAATTTTTTGGAAAATTTATTATCATTATTTTTGTTGTTGCTGCTGCTGTTCCAGCAAATCTGCAATTCCATTGCTATATGAGAATTCCAATGTAGAAACTGCCCTGACCAATGTAGATTAGCAACTGCTCTCCAGTTTACATATGTAGAAAGCATGCGGGAAACACAGGGTATGATGTGAAAAATCTGATTTAGGGTCATATAGCCAGGATCTGAATGTATGTCTTTATGATACCAAGATAAACTCTCTATATGCTACACTAATCCTAAAGAAGAAAAAGAGCAAGAATTTTTGCAACAGTGGACCAAAAAAAATCTCATTAAAAATTATAAAGCTAATTAGACTTTTTTTTCTAGGTTAAAGCATCTAAAGTTAAAAGAACAGGTAAAAAGGAGGAGTCTAGTGGAAATGAAACAATGACATTGATTCTGTTATTTAGAAGCTGCCCATGCTATCAAAAGGACAAAGGGATTATGTCAGAAATTAACCAGCAATGAAAATGTTGGTAAAAATAAGATGAAATTGCTAATGCTTAATTGTACAAACAAGTCATTCAACCCAACAACCTGCCTGATACAGTAAAGTGTCATGGAACATATGCATTTCTTGGAATCAAGAAGCATCTGGGTTAAAATCCTGGCTCTGATGTTGTTAGGTCAGTTAATCTAGGCAAATTTTTTAGCTTCTTCATACCTCAGTTTCCTCATCTGTAAGTTGAGGATAAACTCTCTCTCTCTCTGTCTCTGTCTCTGTCTCTCTCTCTCTCTCTCTCTCTCTGTCTGTCTCTGTCTCTGTCTCTCTCTGTCTCTCTGTCTCTGTCTCTGTCTCTGTCTCTCTCTCTCTCTCTCTCTCTCTCTCTCTCTCTGTCTCTCTCTCTGTCTCTCACTATCCTTATTCCTCAGAAATGTTTTGAGAAAAGTGTTTGTGAACCTTAAAGCCATATATGAATGTGAATTACTCCACACAAGGTTGTACCTCAAACCAATGAAAATGCAGATCGGTTCAAACACAAAAATAAAAACATAAATGTCCTCAAAACTATCTTTGGTATCTCATCAAATTGAAGCATTTACCATCCTTTGAATTTGTTCTCTCTTTCCCCACTTCTAATAGTTTAGTATAACCCCCATCCTTTCCCTTTTATATGAAATTCCCTACCACCAATCTTCATCTGTTGAAACAGTGTCATTCTTTAAGGCCTAGCGCAACAATTTGATTCTCCATGGATACTTCTCCTATCCAATTGTCTTGGAATAATCTCTGACCCTCATTGGTTTCTTACAGTATTTTGTTTACATCTTTCCTAATGTACTTATCAAATTCTCAAGGGGCTGCAAACTCCTTAATGTCAGGGATCACATCTTTTTGACTTTTGTATTCCCAGCATTGTCCATAGAATCTTGATGAGCAGCATGATGTTTACAAAGAGGAAAAGTACAGATATACTTTGTTTTATTGCACTTGGTTTATTATGTTTTGCTGATATTGCATTACAAATTGAAGGTTTTTTGCAACTCTGTGTCAAGTAACCCTATCAATGCCATTTTTTTTTCCCATAAGCATATACTCACAGCATGTCTCTGTCACTTTTTGGTAATTCTCACACTACTTCAAACTTTTTCATTTATATTATATCTGTTATGGTGATCTGTCATCAGTGATCTTTGATGTTACTATTGTAGTTGTTTTGGGGCACCACAAAATATGCCCATATAACACTGAAAACTTAATGAATGTGTGTGTTCTGACTGCTCTACTTACTGGCCCTTCCCCCATCTCTCTCTCCCTCAGGCCTCTGTATTCCTTAAGAAACATTATTCGTTATTGAAGATTATTACATAAACTTAGCTGACAAAGCAACTGAAATATTTGAGAGCATGGACTCTAATTTTGAAAGTTTTACTGTGGGTAAAATGCTATCAAACAGTATCACATGCTACAGGAAATCTTTCATGAAAGGAAGAGTTTTCAAACTTCATTGTTGTCTTGTTTTAAGAAATTGTCATATCCGCCCCAACCTTCAGTAATCATCAGCCTCATCAGTCATCGGCCATCAAAATTAAGGCAAGTTTCTCCCAAAGACTATAAAAGATTATGATGTATTAAAGGCTCAAATGATGGGTAGCATTATTTTTAGCAATAAAGCATTTTAAATTATAGTATTTTTTCACAATTAATAAACTACAGTATAGTGTGAATATAATTTTCATATGTACTGGGAAAACAAAAAATTCATATGACTCACTTTATTTTGATATTCTCTTTATTGTGGTAATCTGTAACTGGATTCACACTATTTCTGAGGTAGGCTTGTAGTTCAGATGAAAGAATACTACGATTGTGCTCAGACATCTTGTATTTGAGTAATCCATGTAATTCCCAATTAAAATCTCAAAACACCACTGTTCAATTTCTCTTTCTATCCTTTGAACATAGCAGAGTAGACTGGCCAGTTTATTTTTTTCTAAAACAATAACCCCTCATTTTTGTTATAGACTCATGTTTTTACTGCTTTAAGCAATTCTTCATGTGGAAATTCCCTCTTCCAATTCACATCAGTAACTTTTCTGAAACTTCAGTCTTAGAGAATTTTCTGGGATTCTACTAGGATATGTCACTTTCCAATAGTGATGCAGTTAATGTCAAAGGTAGGACTTAAACTCAGTCACCCTGATGCCAAGCTCAGCAAGACTTTGGCTCTTGAACATTCTCTTTTAGATTTGCAAAATACAAAACAATTGTGAATTTGGTCTTCTAGCTTAACTGGTCAAAATGCCTATACAAGATACAGGTGATCCCTTGGTCCAAATTCCAAGATGTTCATAGCTAATTTTGAGATATATTCATATATATTATTTATGTATATACACACATATGTGTATATATGTATGCGTGTATAATACTGTATGTGTAGATATATACATACATATGTATGTATATGTGTGTATGTGTGTGTGTGTATAAAATGAGCAGCAGCATAATAGAATGTAAAGAACATTGTATCATTATCAAGAAATCTGCATTTAAATCCCAATCTATCATATAACAGCTGCATTAGCTGGACTTTTCTGAACCTTAATTTTCATCTGGCGGAGTATGGATCATGATAATTCACACCACATATCTCATACATAGTTGTGTTTTAAGGAAAGCATTTTGTAAAGTTCTATGTACCCAAAAGTTATACCCAGTATCCTAGAGGCAACTTGTTAACCATTTTTTTTGTAGAAAATTTGCCCTGTGACATCTAATATTTTATTATATTCTTAATGTACTCCTTTGTACATTTTTCATGGGAGAGATAGTGCTGGTTAGGGAAAAAATAAAAACAAAACAAGTTCAAGAGAATATATTTTGAAAAAATGTTAATGACAAGTTCCCACAATAAAGAAATGCAATAGAAGTAAAAGTTTAGAGAGAAATAATTCAAGATGGATAATTTCCTTATTAGCAATAAAGGTGAATGATTTGGGTGGAGAAAAGTTCAAAGTGATTTATAGCCCTTGAAATTTATTTTTAAAAATGGTTTCATGGGAAAAATAACAAAAGCTGGTTATTATTTTAAGACTGAATAAAGCAACTTAATCTAAATAGGGAGGATAAAAATTGTTTTTAAAAGGATCTTATTATTCCATTTATTTAAAATATTTTTTAAAAAAATTATTCTTTGAGACAACTGCACCTCATCTTCTAATGTTGCCTGTTATATTTGTATGTATTTGAATTACATTATAATTGCCCATCCTTTCTGTTTTTCTGTTGATGCAATGCTTAGCTTGTGCTTACCAATAAGGCATATAATGATGTACTTTCATTGGAGTTACCTTAAGTTATTAACTCTTTGTAATGAACATAGAGATCATCTATGTTAAAGATATTTATAATGCAGAGTGGATGGGAAAAAAACAACCTGTGTTAAACGACATAAACTTAGTAATTATTTTGTTCTCCAATGACAAAAATACAGTCTTTATTTGAAAGCCAACCTAAATGGATGCTGCCATTGCTTTTAAAAGCATTCAAATTGGTTTAACACATCTTCACTCATTAGGCTTTTATGTACACTGTGTGGGTTGAATAGTTAGAAAGCACTAGAGCATTGTGTTATAAAATACACTTTAGTCCTTATGATTAGGAATCAAAGTAACCGGCAGCATTTGGAATATTAGCTGATTATGGCATACTGTGATATTTTCCCTAAAAACAAAATCAAATTGATTTAATCTAGCTCAACCTTCTTTAAATCTTCATTGCTTTTTATTACTAATTGATAGAGACAAAAGAACTATAACTAGGGTGAGGTGACTGGAGATTTACCTCAGGGCTCCAAAATTTAGAGAGTGTTGACAGCATATGTATTTGTCCAGCTATATAGAAACAACTGAGCTAACAGGCATAATAAGACAGTATTGGTGGAACTATAAATTGGTCCAGTCAGATTGGAAAGTAATTTGGAATCATTCCTCTAAATCACTAAACTGTGCATTCTTTTTGACCTAATAGTACCATAACTAGGTTTAAAAGCAAAGTGATCAAAGAAAGATGAAAAGAACTGGTTTGAACAGAAATATTTATAGCAGGTCTTTTTCTTATAGTAAATAATTACAAACAAAGAAGAGTGTCCATCAATTGGGTAATATGATGTAAATATGTTGAAATATTTTTGTGCTCTAAGAAATTATGAAAAGAACAACCTGGGAAGGTTTATATGAACTGATGTAGAATGAAGTGAGTAGGGTCAGTTCAGTTTATTGTTACTTTTCGATCCTGTCTAATTCACTGTGACCCTATTTGGGACTTTGTCAACAAAGATAATGGAATTTGCCATTTTTTTCTTCAGTTTATTTTTACAGATGAAGAAACTGAGAAAAATCGGATTAAGGAAGTTGCCTAAGGTCACACAACTAGTAACTATCCACTGTACCACCTAACCACCCAGATTAGTTTACACTCTGATCAAAGCAATGATTAATTTTAATTTCAGAAGACTAATGATGAAATATGTTACCCACTTATTGTTAGAGAAGAAATTGCTCAAGATGCAGATTAAAAGAAACTTAGAGATAAGGCCATGAATGATTTTTAAATTGTTTTTGCTTAACTTATGTATTTGTTATGAAGTCTTTGTTTTTATTTTTATTTTTTTTTAATTTAGGGAGGGTAAAAGGGGAGTGGGGAATGGATAGAGTAGCAAAAAAAAAGAAAAAGAAAAGAGGGTTATTGAAGCAACTTTCCTTTAAAACAAAACAAAAAAAAAGCTATTCAGCTTAAAAAACAGAATCCACAGACAAATTGGACAGCTTTGAAAGTTACATGTGAAATTGCTTTTATATATTTAAAAGGAAAGCAAGTTATCCTTAAAATAGAGGTCTGTATTTTCATGTACAATCTCTTTTGTCATTCTATTATTTATATGGAATTGCCCATTTTTTTTTTTTGATGTTCTTTAAGTTCAGAAAAGTAACAAATGAGCTTAGGAATTACTTAGCAAAAAATTAGCTATAGTAAGAAGCTACCTGATAGTGTGCTTTCTCCTCCTGTTCTTGATGTTCTCACGTTTGATTTGCTCCTGTATGGAAGATTTTCCTGTTAGTGGCCTAGTATCTCTCTAAAATACGGGATTGTCTGGGATCTCTCTCTCTCTCTCTCTCTGTCTCTCTCAATGTCTCTTGCTCTCCCCATTTTCTTTCTCCTATCTATCTATCAATCTTTCTTTCTTTCTTTCTTTCTTTCTTTCTTTCTTTCTTTCTTTCTTTCTTTCTTTCTTTCTTTCTTTCTTTCTTTCTTTCTTTCTTTCTTTCTTTCTTTCTTTCTTTCCTTCTTTCTTTCTTTCTTCATATACCTCAATTCCCCATCAGAATTTATTTGGAAAACCTGATTTAAGATTCCATTTCATGAAGCTTACCCAAGGCATTTTTTGTGCTACTTGCCCTAGATTCAAAAATGGTTAGTTACAGCACTGATAGAAAATACTGCTTTTGAGATCTATGTGTGTTTCAAGAATCAAATCAGAATCACAGACTTTCAAAGCTGAGATGGCTCTTAGGTGTTGTCCAGTGTGATACTATCACGATGAGAGAAATCTCAGAAGGATGAGGCATTTTACATGAGGTAAAAGAGTGGCAACATTATTGTCATTATGGGAGTTAGATTTCTACATCATACAAGTTACTGGGCTCCATACAGGACATATAAACAGGGAAAGTGACAGTCTCTTCTCTTCCTTTATGGAGATTACAATACAGGAATACTTACAATGCAGGAATGTAATACAAAATAGGAATAATGAAGCATGATCACAAATGAATCTGGTTTAAGGAAGACTGATTGGTATGAGAGAGCTCCAGATAAAGTACTCTAGGATTGTTTGAAAAAGAATAAATAACTTTTAATCCAGTTGACAACATATGATGAGTCGGAAATTAAATTCCATGAGAGTTTTATGATAAATTTAAACTTGAAAGTGCTGGTTTTTCATTTCATCACTCTAGTTCTAGCAATCTCTTTTTTTCCTTCTTATAATAAATAGACATATTAAAACAATACTGAGATTTTCAGTCTGAAACTTCATTGGTTTTAGATTTTATCCTTTGATGAAATTTAGTCCTGAAGCCTATGACACAGAAAATTTTTGAAGGGGTTGAGAGAGTACATGGAAAACCTAAAACTTAAGAGAAATGAAGATAGAATTGGTAAGTGAGATGAAAGATTCACTGGTAACACCAGGATTTTGGCTAAAGGAGAGTGGACGAGTGGTCGTACCAATGACAGACATAATGAAGATATACAGAATATAGAACAGGAAGAGACTTTGAGGTATCACCAGTTCAATCCTCTCTTTTTATAGAAAAAAAAATGAAAACCAGAAAGGGAAAGTTAATTGAGAAAAATTATAAAACCACAGAATCTTAAAATGTTAGTGTTAAAAGTCCCTAGACAGAATTTAATGTAAATATCTGAGTTATAGACAAGGAACCTATGTCACAGAAAGTTGAGGAGATTCACATAAGCATCTCAAGAGTAGTGTTCACATTCATTTCTTAGAGCAATGTGTAAATCTTAGGGGGAAAACAACTCTCTATAACAGTGGTTCTCATTCAATGAGCCATGGACCTCTAGGGATCCCTGGAGTTATTACACAAGGGAAAAGAAATCCTTGTGGAAATCTATAATATGTCGATAAATGTTCTGTAATATGAATAAATAATATATCACTCATATCCATGCATTTTTTTTACTTTTCAAACACATAGGTTTATTTTGTGCTTAATTAATTGCAAACTCATTTCAAATAGTTTTTGTATCCATTGTCTTGAACAATAGAAACTAATAATTCACTGACCATCGTGTCAGTGTGTGTCTGTGTGTGTGTGTGAGGGTCAACAAGATTTTTTTGATGTTAGAAGGATATTTTCATACTAGAAAGTTTAAGATCTTTTGCTCTACATCTTGAAAATCAAGTGCATTCTGATAAAAAGTAACTCTTTATTCTGAATGATGCTGCCAGATTGTGGCAGTATTGATGCGAGCTTTTCTTTCTTATCATAACTAGTGTCTTCACCTTTGATACGTTTGATTTTCTGGAAATATGTTAATGTCTAGTGTACCACAGGAAAAGAAATGCTTAGAAAATACCTATAAAGTAAATAAGCTTTAATTAAATATCATTGTTTTGCATTAATCTTTCTAGCTCTCCTATTCCCCGTGGAAATGAGTGGATATTCAATTTGTTTTGATTACATATGTATTTTAACAGAAGCTTTATTTGTATATCTCTATGTTCTTCACAATGGAGGCACATTTGTGTCGACTGCAAGCCATTCAGGAGAGAATTCTGCATTAATTTCAGGGAAGAATGAGTCATTTTTATTGTGTGTGGAGTAGCAATGAATATTAAAAAAAAAGCTAAAAAAATCTACATCCACAAGTATACATCATTGAGTAAGTAAAGGAATCCCTGCACCTATCCCCAGCTCCAGATATCAGGTGTTAAGATTGTTATTGTAAATAGTATTTTTCCAGAATATGTAAAAAGACAAATATATTGCCTATTGTCATGACAGCAAGAGCCTTTTTTTTTCCTTTTGGAGATACTATTGCTACAAATGCTTGCTTGATTTATTTTTATTGAGTTCTTAGGGAAAGAGTATTGATTTGGAGCCAAAAGATGTGGATTTCAGTCTAGCTCTGGCACTAATTGCCAAGGCAATACCTTGAGCAAGTAATCTGACTTCTCTAAGTCAGCCTCAGTTTTCTCACCTTGTAATGACTATAGTTATACCAAGTAACTGCTAGTGATGCCATGAAAAATGCATTTTAATAACCACAAAGCACTTATCAAATGTGAAATGGTCATATTATTATCACTTCTAAAAGAAGGATCCAATTCCCAGAATTAAATGGATCTTGTTGTTTTTTGTAGCTCTGTTGTCTTTGCTGTTTTGCTGTGTTTTACTCAAATTCGTAAATTATCTGTCCTGAAAACCATAAAAGCTGCTTCATGAAACTGGAGGAAATAAAAAGACAAAAAAAACTCTATAGTTTAATACAAAGACTGTAGTGTTAATGACCATATGTGTCCTGGAATGTTGCCAGATGCCTTAGTACATATAAACATTCTTCACTGGCATGTGCTTTGCTGCTGGGCAAAAAATCCATATAGAACCATATCATGTCAAATCTGAAAAAAAGATCTTAGAATCATAGAATATAGGATGTCAACATTAGAAGAGGTCTCAAAGTCACAGATCATAGATTGTCAGAGTTGAAAGTTATCTTAGAGATAAATTAATCCAACCTTTCCACTTCACAGAAAAGGCAAATAAGACCAGACAGACAAAGTAATTTGCCCAACACCAGACAGTTAGTCACTATCAATGTGGATATGAGGGTCCCAGGACTCATAACATCTCAGAACCTTTGAGTTACCAGGTGCCTCAGTGGTCATTGAGCCATCTCCAACTAAAATTATGAATCCTATATCCAGTGGTCGTATATCTTCTACTTAAATATTTTTAATGATGGGAAATTCATCCAGAAGCAATTTAAATAATTCTTAAACCACTCTCATAAGTTTTATATATGTTAAGACAGAAACTGCTCATCTTTTACTTTTTTATTGGCTTATTATTATTTATTATTCTTTGGAACCAAGTAAATTAAATTATGCCTACAAAATAATGCATGCTTACATAAAAGCCCTTAAAGTACTTGAAGACTAAAATCATAAACCTTTTTTAGTCTCATCTCTAATTATTTCAACAAGTCATCATTGACTTTTCGTTCTCTCATGTATATTCTATTCCTCACTGGTAAAATGAGGGATTTGAATCTCTCAGGCCCTTTCTAGGTTTAAATCTATGGCCTATGGACATTCTCACTTTCTGGGAGTGCACTGCTATCTGCCTTTTCCCCCTGAAGGACACAGGGTTCAGAACTGAGCACAGCATTACGAATGTGGCTAGGGCAGAGTAGGGAACAATGATTTCTCAGAATCTTCAGAGTTACATCTGTCCCTTCTGTTACAAGACAGGGATATAGATTTTCTAGGCCTGGTGACTTTGTGGACAATTTAGAATTAGCCTTTAGCCATATTCTTATTTGTCTTAGTTTTCAACTACTTGTTAACCATTTTTGTTGTATCTTTCCCATTTGACAAAGAAACACTTGACTTTCATTCCAGTGTCCTTTGCACTGTTACATTGCTTTTTGTACCTCAAGAACTTCTATCTAGGTCAGAAAAACAAATCAGTTTATTTTAGGGAAATTTGAGTTGGCTCAATCGGTTAATATCCAAGTTGGATGGAAGGCATCTTTTGTTGTTGCTATTGCTGTTGTACTCTTTTGTTCTAAGAAACAATGACATATCAACAATAACTTATTCTTTTTTAATAATTAAAATTGGTACTGCAATAAGCATATTGATAAAAAAGTAAATACTTTATAAAACATGATTAAAAAGACATTAACTGAACAAAGATTTCATCAAAAAAACTCCCTCCCCCAGGTTTAACAGCTGTATTCCTACTCATCTTTCAAGGTCCAACTGAAGTATCACCTTCACCATGGAAAATTTCTTGATCCCACCAGTTAGATGTTCTTTATTTCTTCTACATATGAATTCTCAGAGTTTCCATTCTGTAAATATCATATACTTTCTCATTTCAGTTTTTATTATATTTAAGTACCTGGCACATAGTAGGCAAACACTGTTTATTCATTGAATGATTTACCAGTCTCCAATCTTCCTTCCTTGTTTCCCCTATAAATTTCATAAAAGGATTGAGTCTTATTTATCTTTGTATCTGCTTGAATAAGAAGTATAGGATTTTTAATGGAGTAGATACTAAATAAATGGGCATTGAATTTAAATGTTGACTTCAAATTACATTCATCCACTAAAATACGTCTGAATTCTTTCCTCTTCATTCTCTGCCAAATCACATTGATGTCTGCTTCTTATAAAATTTACTGTCTTGCCCTAATAGTTCAAGGATCAATGATTTCATCCTATAAGTACTCCCTCTACCAATACAAACCACAGGCTTTCCAGACTTCAGTAAATAGTCTTTGTGAATTGTTGTGACTGAAACTATTCATCACTCAACAGCCAAACATTTGGTGATGAGACTCTTTAAACTTAGCTATACCTAAACTTAGACCTATATTCAAGCTGTTCCAAGTTTAATAGGACCTTCTAGAGATATGGTCTGGAATCCAGGGTCACCTTCAAACCATAGGGAGATATTAGAGATTGTCTCAACTGAAAGTTTGGCTTTTTATACACATCGATAATTATATTCTGACATACTGTTCTCTAATTATTTCATATATGTCTCTCATATTACAGTGAAACTGTAAGACAGGACCCATGACATTTATTTCTTTTATATTCTCTATAATGCCTAGTAGGTGTTTGTTAAACACTTATTTGAGTTGAATTATGGAAACTCACAATGCTTAATCCCTTTCAGAAGTGTATGTTGCCCTTAGTAAGCCATTTGTTAGCCAGAACTGAAATCCCTGTCAGGTTGACTTTTGACAATGCTTTTGTGATATGTCGGCAGCAAGAAAGCCCTCAAGGACAAGACATGATTTCATATTAATAAGTTAGGTTTTCATTGATATGTGTTCTCTAAAATTATTTCAATCTTCATATCAATTAAAAGTCATTGAGAAGAGATTTTATAGAAATCATTTTGAGGAATAGAATGGTACTATGTTCTAAATGTCTCTCTCAACTCCATTTGGGTATTGCTTACCCACTAGGCAATGTACCAAACGGCTTAAAAGTTATAGTATTTTTAACTATAAACTATTTTACATAATCACATCTAATATCATTCACACTACTTTATATTATTTTTATGTAGAAACTTTTTTAAACATAATTAAATCAGACAAGTTAGGAAAGAAGAGACTATGTTTGCATTGCAATAATTAAATGAAGCTTATTATAAAATATCAACCTTGCAAAAATTATTTAATTCGAAGACTCAAAGACTGATTATCATTAAACATGGAAGCAGTCTTAACTAACTTGCTGTGTGACTTTTGCTAAGTCATTTAACTATTCTGTGTCTTAATTTTAGCTTTGGTTAAGCAGAAATAGTAATGAGAGAGAGAGAGAGAGAGAGAGAGAGAGAGAGAGAGAGAGAGAGAGAGAGAGAGAGAGAGAGAGAGAGAGAGAGAGAGAGAAATGCTAGTCACAGAGTCAAAAGCTTTGAAGGCAGTCACTTAATCTTTCTCTAAAGTTTAGTTTACTGATCTATAAAATGGAAATAAATTTTACTGACAACTTATACCTCATAGGGCTTTTGTCAGGAAAATGCTTTGCAAACATTACAATGCTGTATAAATATGAACTTTAATATCCCCAACTAGATTGTAAATTCCTTGAAGGCATAACCCAGGGTGTTATGTTTACAAGGTTTTCATAAGCATATGTCGACTGTATTTTTAGGGTACTTTTCTGTTTAAGGTATTGGGCAAAAGTTAAGTATGAGTTCAACATTAATGGGATCACTGACTTTATCTCTAAGGTTTGTCCCTTCACTGATACAAATAACGAATACCTCCAGACCTTACTCAAAAATGCCCATGAATTGCTATGCCTGAGAAAGAAAATAATATCTTGGTAGACAATCTCACGAGTAGAATATAAGTAAGCTTAGAAGGAAGAGACTCTCTTGATTTTACATTGTGTCTTTGGCATCTAGAACAGTGCCTGGCATATAGCAGGTACTTAACTATTACATGTTGATTGATTAGTGATGAACACCCCTGCATTTGCTTCACTGACCTTTGGATAACAGGCACACAATCCTATAATCTCTGTTATGATAATCTCTGATTTCATCTCAACCTATACCTCATTCCTCCTAAAGCTATTTTTATCCTCTGATAATTATAAATTGTTCCACCCCTCAATACTCTCCTAGACCTCATTACCTCTGCTCTGGTTTCCTTTTTCTGCTTCCGTATAAATTAACCTTGGCCTTGGCTCTTCAATTCATTATCCTCATATCTTGCTAAACTTCAACCCTGGATTACTCCACCATCTGCTCCTTTAGTTCCTAGTTATTAAGGCTGCTAAGTGGTGATTAAGGACATTGCCAAAACTTTTTCATTCCTATAGAAATTTATGTGATGCAATCTCACAAGGGCACATACTGCCTCAAATATTTCCTTTTTTCCACTTTACTAATTGGTTTATATTTCATTTACCAATAAATAAATCAATCAGAAAACATGTTAAGAATTTATTATGTGCTATAGACTATAAGTCATTTGGGATACACACACCAAGAATTAAACAATGAATACTCTCAAGAAGCATACATTTGAATAGGGGACACAAACATGAAGGCATAAAATGTACTATATTTTATACATACTCATATTTAAATATAAAATAATAAGGGGACAGAGTCAATAACAGTTGAAAAGATCAGGAAAAGTATCTTTTCAAAAGTGATTCTTGAAATGAGTCTTTTTAAAAATTAATTTGTTTTAGGTTTTCAACTTTCATTTCCAAAAGATTTTGAGTTCCAAGTTTTCTCCTCATCTTTCCTCTCCCCCACCCCAAAACACCCTGCATTCTGATTGCCCTTTCCCCCAATCTGCCCAGCCTTGTACCACACCCCTCCCTTCCCTTATCCCCATCTTCTCTTTTTTCTTGCAGGGCAAGATAGATTTCTATAACCTGTATTCACTACCTGTATTTCTTATTTCCCAGTTTCATACAAAAAGAGTTCTCAGCATTCATTCCTTAAACTTTGAGTTTCAATTTCTTTCCCATCCTCCCTCCCCACTCATCCCCGCTGAGAAGGCAAGCAAGTCAATATAGGCTATATATGTGTAGTTTTGCTAAAGCCTTCCATAATAGTCGTATTGTGAAAGACTAACTCTATTTCCCTCCATCCTATCTGGCCGCTTCTCTCTTTAGAGTGCCTCCCCTAAAGTGTTTAATTCTAATTACACCCTCCTTCAATTTGCCCTACCTTCTGTCATCCCTCACCCTACTTATCCCCTTCTCCCCTACTTTCTTGTAGTGAAAGATAGATTTTCATACCAAATTGAGTGTGCATATTATTCCCTCCTTAAGACGAATGCAATGAGAGTAAGCTTCACTTTTTTCCTCTCACCTCGCCTCTTTGCCTCTCCATTGTAAAAGCTTTTTCTTTCCTATTTCATGAAAGATAATTTGCCCCATTCCATTTCTCCCTTTCTCTTCCAATATATCCTTTTCCCATCAGTTAATTTAATTTTTTTATATATCATCCCTTCTTTTTTTAACTCATCCTATGCCTTCTGTCTATATACATTTGTGTGTGTGTGTGTGTGTGTGTGTGTGTGTGTGCATTATCCCTCCAACTACCCAAATGCTAAGAAAAGTTTCAAGACTTCCAAATATTATCTTTCCATGTAGGAATGTTCAGTTCAACTTCAGTAAGTCCCTTATGATTTCTCTTTCCTGTTTATCTTTTCATGCTTCTCCTGTTTCTTGTGTTTGAAAGTCAAATTTTCTATTCAGCTCTGGTCTTTTCATCAAGAATGCTTGAAAGTCCTCTATTTCATTGAAAGACCATTTCCCTCTGAAGTATTATATTCAGTTTTGCTGGGTAGATGATTCTTGGTTTTAGTCCTGTTTCCTTTGATTTCTGGAATATCATATTCCAAGTCCTGTGAACCCTTAATGTAGAAGCTGCTAGATCTTGTGTTATCCTGATTATATTTCCATAATACTTGAATTGTTTCTTTCTAGCTGCTTGCAATATTTTCTCCTTGACCTGGGAACTCTGGAATTTGGCCACAATGTTCCTAGGAGTTTCTCTTTTTGGATCTCTTTCAGGAGGTGATTGGTGGAGTCTTTCAATATTTATTTGACCCCCTGGTTCTAGAATATCAGGGCGCTTTTCCTTGATAATTTCATGAAAGATGATGTCTAGGCTCTTTTTTTGATCATGGCTTTCAGGTAGTCTCATAATTTTTAAATTATCTCTCCTGGATCTATTTTCCAGGCCAGTCATTTTTCCAATGAGATATTTCACACTCTCTTCCATTTTTTCATTCTTTTGGTTTTATTTTGTGATTTCTTGGTTTCTCATAAAGTCAGTAGTCTCCATCTGTTCCATTCTAATTTTTAAAGAACTATTTTCTTCAGTGGGCTTTTCAACCTCCTTTTCCATTTGGCTAATTCTGCCTTTTAAAGAATTCTTCTTCTCATTCTTTTTTTGGGCCTCTTTTGCCATTTGAGCTAGTCTATTTTCAAAGGTGTTACTTCCTTCAGCATATTTTGGTTCTCCTTTAGCAAGCTGTTGACTTGATTTTCATGATTTTCTTGGAACAATCTCATTTGTCTTCCCAATTTTTCCTCCACTTCTGTTATTTGAATTTCAAAATCCTTTTTCAGCCCTTCCATGGCCTGAGACCATTGCATATTTATTTTGGAGGTTTGCGATTCAGAAACCTTGACTTTTATATCTTCCTCTGATGGTATGCATTATTCCTCCTCATTCCAAGGGATGGAAGAAAATACTTGTTCACCAAGAAAATAACCTTCTATACTCTTTCACCCCCCACCTTTTTGGGGCATTTTCCCAGTCAGTTACTTCACTGTTGAATCCTTTGTCAAGAGCAGGGTATACTCTGGGGATCTGTAAGTTCTCAGTTCCTCCAAAGTTGCACAATCAAGGGAGAGGTGTTTAGTCCTCTCTTGTTCTGAGCTCTGGTCTGGGACCTACCACAGGGTTTTCTATCCAGAATCTGTGACTAGAATTCCCTCTTCAGAGCCCCCACCAGCTCCACCAGGCCAGCACTCCTCCTCACCACTCAGGATTGAGATCTAGAACAGCAGCTCAACTCCCCCTGGGGCTTTAGTCGAAGGACTGAAAAAATTGACACTACTGTGACCTGGAGTCTCCTGGGGCCAGGGCTAGGGCAGGAGGACCCTCTTCCCTTCTCACTCATTGAAAGAGCTTTCTCATTGACCTTTGAAGCTGTCTCTGGCATTTGCGGGTTGAGGGATCTGGGAACCACAGCTGTTGCCAGTGGCACCCTGAAGACTGCTCTGATCCTATCCCTTTCACAATGCCAAGGTTGGTCTGTGCTCTGCTCCAAGCCCAGTGAGAGAGACCTTTCCTGTCGACCTTCCAGGTTGCCTTGGGCTGGAAATACCTTTCACTCTGTCCTTTTGTGGCTTCTGTTGCTCTAGAATTTGTTTAGAGTCATTTTTTGCAGTTATTTTATGGGCTGTGGGGGGAGAGCTCTTACAGGATGTCCTTCGACTCTGCCATCTTGACTCTGACCCCTTGAACTGAGTCTTAAAGTGAGGCTTGAAGGATTTTATGAGGCAGTGCATTACAGACATAGGGGATAACCCATTCAAAGGCATTTAGATGGGGGTTTAGTGGAAGAGCAAAGAGAAGACCGGTTGGACTGAATCCCACAGTAGGAAATAGGAAGAAATTCATAATGATGATGAAAAAACAGTTTACAAATAAGCTCTTAAATGCTTTAAAACTGAAGAGGAAATTTTATGTTCTATCATAGAATCAATAAGGGACCTATGGATTTAATTATGTATGGTTAGATATGGTCAGATCTGCACATAAGGAAAAACACTTTGGAAGTGGATATATTAGGAAGGAAATAAATAAGCCTTTCTTGAGTGCCTACTATGTGTCAGGTGATGTGCTAATTACTGTTGGAAATATTATTTCATTTAAGTCCTCACAAACACTTTAGGAGGATGATATCATTATCCTCATTTTAGCATTTAGGAAATTGAGGTAGGTGAGTAGATTGATTTGCCTAAGATTACACAACTAGTAAATGTCTGAGGTCAGATTTGAACTAAGGTCTTCCTGACTCCATTTGTCAAACTGTATTCACTGGGCCACCTAACTGTCTCTACATAGGGAGTCTACATAGATATATATAAAGAAGAGGACTGAAAAAATACCATCAGATGTGACAATTCAGAAAAAAAAATTAGTAACTTTGGAGGGATCATTTTGAGATAGTTCTAAATCTAGATTGCACAGTCCCAAAATATAAGTGAGTAGAGGAAGTGAAAAAATTTCAAGTAGGTTTTTTTCCAAGATATTGACTAAGTAAAAAGAGAAAGAGGAGATATAGTATAATAGCATGAAGAACTGGAAGGGTCTAGTGAAAGGGTTTTGTCTTGTCATATTTTAGAGATTAATCAATTGGATGGAAAATTAATAGAACCAGGCCATAATACATACATCTTAGTTAAACACTGTGAATGGATAATGAGCTAGGTACATAATTGAATAAGGGGAAGAAAACAGCTTGAATTGCATTTGGGAAAGTATGCAGAACTTTTGTTCTCAATTTCCCTTTGAAACAAAGCTAATTTTTGTTGTTGTTTTTGTTGTTATGAATAGTCTGTCAGTCAAGTTTTATGAATTTGAGATGTAAAATTAAAGCTCTGGGTTAATCAAAAAGCAACGTAGAGACACTTGGTAAGAGTAAGTAGGCTATAACGTTTTGACAATGAAAAATTTTACAGGAAAAGTGGCACAAAGGAGAAATTCTTGGAGATCTGTCTGAAGAAAACAGGAGGTATATTGGTCACAAAGTTAGAACAAAAGGTAATTGGCAAACAAACCTATATATTCCATTGGTATACACACAGGGTCAACGGTTCTAAAGGAGGGTTCCCAGAACATTGAGTTCACTTTTTGGGTAGAATTTATGTAAGATTATAGAAGAAGAGCGCAGGACAAAAAGATAAGGATGAGTTGCAATCTACTCTATAGGAATAATTGCCTATATCAAGTAGATGACAGAATCATTAAGGAAGCATTGTGAGACTCATCTCTATGGTATGAACAGTAATATTATTTATTTAAAAGACAAGTATGGTATTCCAATTTCCCAAATTCCAAAAGGTAACACATGGTTTGAAAAAAGATAATATTTTATAACGACATTAAATTACATTTTCTTTTCTTAAGAGTTGAGAGTGCCCCAGAAAATCAATGGCATATGGTTGTCATAATTATGGATTGTTTTGTGGACTGTCATCTTGCAAATTTAATACAATGTACAACATTTATTTTAAGTATAATGTGTATAGTTTTCACAGGAAAACACCATGCCACCGTCATCAGTGCCTATGCTCCCACCATGAAAACCCTGATGAAGTGAAAAAAAAAATTTATGAAGACCTAGAGACCCTTATCATCAATGTGCCAAAAGAGGACAAGCTTAATATACTGGGTGACTTCAATGCTAGAGTAGGCTCAGACTACCAGACTTGTCAGGGAGCCCCAGGGAGGAATGGAGTTGGAAATAGCAACAACAATGGTCATTTACTGCTGAAGACTTGTGCATTGCATGACCTCATCACCAACACTGTCTTCCATTTACCTAAACACAATATAACTTCATGGATGCACCCTCGCAACAAACACTGGCAACTAATATATTATGTCATTGTAAGGAGATGAGAGAGACAAGATGTGAGAGTGACAAAGGCAATATGTGCCACAGAGTGCTGGACCGATCATAGACTTATAATTTCCGAACTAAACACTTGCATTCATCCAAAGCTCTGTCCTCAAGGCAAAATGATTACCAGAAGAATTAATGTCAACAAATTAGAGCTCTTCTCTGAGAGTGAACAGTTTGCTGCTGACTTGGAGGGAAAGTTGAGCCAACATACCGTTGGCAATAATCGAGCAGAAAAAGAATGGGCAGTTTTGAGAAAATTGGTGTATAGCACTGCATTTGCTCATCTGCGTCAGAACACTCGCAAACACCAAGACTGGTTTGATGAAAATGATGGGGAAATTCAGAAGCTGCCAAATGAAATTGTGAACTCCTTAGGATTTACCAGCAGGATAGTTCATTCACCTCTAAGAAGGCAGTATTTAATTCCCTCAAAAGCAAAGTACAAGCAAAGCTTAGAAAGATGCAGCATTCCTGGCTCAATAAGAAGGCAGATGAAATTCAGTTTTATGCTGACAGTAACAATCCAAAGGCTTTTATGATTCCCTGAAAGCTACTTATGGACCAAAAACCTATGGTGCATCACAACTATTCAGTGCTGATGGAGTCACATATATTAATGATTAAGACATGATTCTAGAGAGATGGGCTGAACACTTCCATGGTATTCTCAACAGACCATCATCAATCAATGCTGAGGCCATTGACCATTTGCCTCAGGTTGGAGTCAATCCCTCCTTAGCTGAACTTCCAACTGAAGAAGAGATTTTGAGGGCCATTACGCTCCTTTAATGTGGCAAAGCACCTAGTGCTGATTCCATTCCAGCTGAGATCCAATTGCAACAGTCACAGAGGGATCTCTCTCTTAGTCATGGCTGGCAAAATTCTTGCTAGAGTCTTTCTTAATAAGCTGATCCTTCACCTGGAAGATGAGTATATACCTGATAGCCAGCGTGGCTTCAGAAAGGGCCAAGAACAGTCAATATGGTGTTTGCTGCCCGACAACTCCAGCAGAAATGCCAGGAACAGAACAGAGATCTGTACACAACATTTGTTGATCTGACCAAGGCCTTTGACACTGTTAGTTGTGAGGATTTATGGAAAATTATGTCAACATTTGGTTGCCCAGAGAAGTTCATAAATATTGCATGTCAATTTCATGATGACATGTTTGATCTCATTCCTTCCCAGTCACCAATGGAGTGAAACAGTGCTGTGTGTTTACTCCCATGCTTTTTAGCATGATGTTTTCAGTCATGTTGACAAATGTTTTCAATGAGGATGAACATGGCATCAAGGTCAACTACTGTACTGATGGTAAGTTCTTCAATTTGAAAAGGCTACAAGCCAAGACTAAAGTGGAAGGAGTGCTGGTGCATGATTTTCTGTTTGCAGATGATTGTGCACTCAATTCATGCTCTGATGCTGAGATGCAACAAAGTATGGACCAATTCTCTGCTGCCTGTGCTAATATTAGCCTACTAAGCAGAATTGAGACAGCCCAAAGTAAATGTAGGATGTGCAAATTTGGGATATCCACCCCAAATTTTCAAATAGACTATCTGTGCCCAGACCTGTGGTAGAGCATTCTGAGCTCATATTTGTTTGATTAGCCACAGTCAGTCACACTGAAATTTCAATTTGCAATGGTGATGTCAGTTTGGTCTTCTTTGAAGATGAGGGACAACAACCAATCAACCACTGTGTATAGTTTCACTTAAACCATTGTTTTTTGTGGAAAATACAAATAATTATCTTGCAAAAAACCCTTGTTTGACAAGTTGGCTAGAATGGAAAATTAGAAGTTGTAAATATTGTTTACATCTATTTTAGCAAAGCATACATAGCAAAGGGCTGAAAAAGAATCTCATGGTTATCGTTGTAGAAAAATGTGGAGATGTGAGCTAAGTAATAGTATGACCATGCTAATACAGAATTGGTTGGATTTTTGAACCTCAAAATTAAACAATGTTCACTCCTGTCCATTTGCAACATGGTCCTTGTGCCTGTCTGTGTATTGTTTAATGATTTTTAATTAATTCTTTGGATAAAGATATAAATAGCATGATAATACAATTTGCAGGTAAAACAAAGTTAGAAGGGGTTACTAACAAACTGGTATCAGAATCAGCATCTTGATAGATATAGAAGGCTAGAATGAAGGGATGAATTTCTAAACGATGAAATTTAATGGGGAATATAGTAAGTTCCCACATTTAGGTTAAAATAAAACAATATCAGTAAAACTGAAGGGGACTAGTTATTAAGTCTTCTGAAAAATTATCTCTCAACATTTAAGTGGATTGAAAGGTCAACATGATTCAAGAATATGACATGGCAGCCAAAATAACTTATGTGTTCTTAAACACTTTGAACAGCCCCATGTGCAGAATTAGAGAGTTGACATTTTTGACCATACTTTGCTTTGATCAGATCATACAAGGAAGTTCAGTTATGGATACCATATTTTAAGAAGAATATTGAAAAACATCCAGAAGAGATCATGTATTATGAGTTGGGTCTGATTCATACCAGTCTCTGGTAAATCAGATATGGGAAGGAAATACTCATATATCAGTCAAAAACTAACAAAATGTGGTTCATTCAGCTCTGCAGGGCAAAGATGGTGGAGTAAGAGCAAGTACTCACCTAAGCTCTATGATATACTCCTTCATAAGACATGTTAAAAAATAATCTGAATAAATTTTAGAGTGGTAGAATACGATAGGAGATAGTGTGGCAGATTTCCAATCCAGGACAGCCTGGAATGTCTACAAGAAGGATCTGTTGCAAGGGGCTGGAGGACCAAACAGCTCACAGGTTATACCAGTGCTGACCCTCTCATATCCAAGTCAAACAGAAAACCCTGCGTGGTCTGAAGCCGCAGCAGTACTGCAGATTCTCAAACATATCAGCCCAGGACAGAAGTTCAGAAGACCTGAGCAAGAGAGAATGCAGAACCCCACGTAAGAACAATAACTGCTCCTGTGATAATCAGCCCACAGATTAAATGTCTGTAAGTCACCTACTTGAATTTCTGGGAGCCAAGAGGGCTGAGTGATCAGTAATTAGAATAGGAAAAGTAGAAACTAAGTTATCTCTTTGCAGACGAGATGATGATATACTTAGAGAATCCCAGAGAATCAGGTAAAAAACTACTTGAAATAATAACTTTGGTAAAGTTACAGGTTACAAAATAAACCCACATAAATCATATGCATTTCTATATATTGCTAACAAAGTCCAGAAGCAAGAGATAGGGAGAGAAATCCCATTTAAAGCTAAGGTAGACACTATAAAATATCTGGGGGTCTACCTACCAAAAAAAACCCAGGGACCATATAAACACAATTAAAAAACACTTTTTGGGCAAATGAAGTCAGATTTAAGGAAGTAGAAAAACATCAGTTGCTCATGGTAGGCCAAGCTAATATAATAAAAAATAACAATTCTACCTAAATTAATCTACTTATGCAGCACCATACCAATCAAACTACCAAAAATTATTTTATAGCGCTAGAAAAAATAATATCAAAATTCATTTGGAAGAACAAAAGGTCCAGAATATGAAGAGAACTAATGAAAAGAAATGCTAAGGAAGGTGGCCTAGCCCTACCAGATCTGAATTTGTATTATAAAGCATCAATCATCAAAACCAATTGATACTAAGAAACAGAGGGGAGACCAGCAGAACATATTAGGTACTCAGAACAGAGTAGTCAATGAATATAGTAATCTACTGTTTGATAGACCCAAGGTCCCCATCTTCTGAGATAAGAGCTCACTGTTTGACACAAACTCCTGAGAAAGCTGGATAACAGGGTGGTGGAAACTAGGCATGGACCAATGCCTGACAAAGTACACAAGAATGAAGTTCAAATGAATATATGACATAGGTATAAAGACTGATAGTATAAACAAATGAGTCTAGCAAGGAATAGTGTATTTGTCAGGTTTATGAAGAATGGAGAAAATTTTTGACCAAATAAGAGATACAAAACATTATGAAGTACAAAATAGATAATTTTGATTACATTAAATTGAAAAGTTTTTGCACAAGCAAATCCAATATAACCAACATTAGGAGGGAATCAGAAAACTGGGAAAGAATTTTAGCAACTAATATCTGTGATAAAGGCCTCATTTCTAAATTATAGAGAAAATTGAGTCAAATGTACATGAATACAAGTCATTCTCCAATTGATAAATGGTCAAAGGATATGAATAGAGAGTTTTTCAGGGGAAGAAATTAAATAATAAATAATAAAAATAAAAAAATAAAAAATAATAAAAATAAAAAATAAATAAAAATAAATAATAAAAATTAAATATATCTATGATATATAAATATATATATGAAAAAATGTTCTAAATCACTATTGATTAGAGAGATGCAAATGAAAACAACTCTGAGGTACCACATTACACCTATCAGATTGTCTAACATGATAAATCAAGAAGATAATAAATGTTGGAGAAGATGTGGAAGAGTTGGAACACCAATTCATTGTTGGTGGAGCTGTGAGCTATCCAGCCATTCTGGAGAGAAATTTGGAAATATGCCCAAAGGGCTACAAAAATGTACATAGCTTTTAACACAACAATATTGCTTCTAGGAGGGGCAGGTAGGTGGTGCAGTGGATAGAGCACCAGTGCAGGAGTCAGGAGGACCTGAGTTCAAATCTCACCTCAGACCCTTGACACTCACTAGCTGTGTGACCTTGGGCAAGTCACTTAACCCCAACTGCCTCATCCTGGGTCATCTCCAGTCATCCTGATGAATATTTGGTCACTGGATTCAGATGGCTCTGGAGGAAAAGTGAGGCTGATGACCCTGCACAGCCCTCCCTCACTCAAAACAAAGTCAAGTGCAAGTCATGTCATTATTTCTCTGATGGCATGGTCTTCTTTGGCAATGAAAGAGGAACACATATTGCCTCTAGGAGTGTATGCCAAAGAGATAATAAAAATGAGAAAGGGTCCTACATGTACAAAAAATATTTATAGCAGCTCTTTTTGTGGTGGGCAAGAATTGGAAATTCAGAGGATGCCCATCATTTAGGGAATGGCTGAACAAGTTGTGGTATATGAATGTAATGGAATACTTTTGTGCTATAAGAAATGGTGAACAGGAAGACTTCAGAGAGGCCTGGAGGGATTTATATGAACTGATGCTGAGTGAAAGGAGCAGAATCAGGAGAACTTTATACACATCAACAACCACAATGTGTGAGAAATTTTTCTGGTAGACTTAGCCCTTCACGGAAATGCAAGGACCTAAAAAATTCCCAATGGATTCTTGAGGCAAAATGTCTTCTACCTCCGGATGAAGAACTATGGAGTTGGATCACAGAATGAAGCACACCATTTTCTCTTGTGTTATGTTTGGTTTGGTTTGGTTTTCATGCTTTCTCCCAATCATTTTAATTATTCTATGAAACACGACTAAGGTGAAAATGTATTTAATAAGAATGTATGTGTAGAACCTATATAAGATTGCATGCTGTCTTGGAGAAGGAGGCGGGAGTGAGGGGGATAAAATCTAAGACTTCTGAAGTGATTGTAGAAAACTGAAAACAAACAAATTAATGAATTTTGAAAATGAGGTTCATTCAGTCATAGTAGGGGAAGGACATTCAACAAGGTGGCCCAGCGAGGACATCACATTGTTTTAAATGAGCATGAGTTTCCTAGTGCTAATCATGTTATTGATCTACTGTCAATAGCTTCAGAGAATAGAGTGGAGCCCCTCATGGCCTTTTGTACTCAGGTGACCAGAAAATCACATAAACAACATAGGGCAATCTCCACTATGGCCAATCACTTCTCAAAAAGAGTTTCAATTTCCCTGAAGTAAAAGAAATGGACTCATTTTTTTGTGATAGTCTTAAGAAAAGCTAGTCCAGTCTATATAACAGAACCATAGGAAATATTAATCATTTATTAATGCTGCAAGAACGTTTGATGCAACATGCTTCATTCTCTTTGGAGAAAATCCACAACAAATGTGTATCTTGGGGTGCAAGGAAGACATATAAATATTTGTTTTCAGTAATTAATTATGAAACTAATTTGATCAATGTAGATTGCCAGGCAGGTTAGTTTCCTTTTTGGGGGTTCCTTTTTATTGAAAGAAACTCAATACAATAATCAAGCACAGGTCAATGAACTCCACAGTAATTTAGAAGACATCATATTTCTCTATGTGTAAATATTCACAAAACCATCATGCAACCACAATAAGTCTAAGTGAAGCAGTAATGATTTCAGTGTAACAGACAGTTTTCTGTAATAATTTTCTGGCTTTACATAAATCTGCTTATTGGATGCTATCATACTTTAATTTCCCATTGAGTTTTAGATATTTTAATTGGTGTGTGTGTGTGTGTGTGTGTGTGTGTGTGTGTGTGTGTGTGTGAGGAATATTTAGAAAGACAACTTAGCTGGACTATGGAGACCAGAAAATGGAATAATATATAAGAAGAGTAGAAAAGTATTTTGAGACCAGATTGTAAAAGACTTTAAATGCTAAATAGATGAGTTTATATTTGATGCTGGAATCAATAAGGAGCTGTTGGGATTTATTTAGTTGCATAGTGATATATTAAAATTTGCACTTTAAAAGTATACTTTGGTAGCTCTGTGGAAGATATTTTAGAGTGGGGAGAGAGTGGAAGCAGAGAGACCAAATAGTATGACATTTAAGGAACCTCAGTGAGAGAAGATGATGGCCCTAAGGTGATGACTGTGGGAGTTTAGAAAAGGAAATGGATTCAGAAGTTATTGTAGCAATAGAACCAAAATCTGGCAATTACTCAGATATATAGAGTGAGAGAAGGTGAAGAAATGAGGATGACACTAAGGTTTCACAAGTTTGGGTGACTGGAGGGTGTTGGTAAGAAGGAAAGAAATGGTAAGTTCAGAAGTTATCTGAGTTTCGGGGTCTAATGAAGATAATATAAACAGATTTGTGATGCAAATTGTCCCCTTCTTCATTTTTGTTCCTTTGGTATGACTCACTCTTTTCTCTCCCCCTCTCCCCAAAAGGGTTTTGCTTGTTTGCTTTGATTTTGCAAAAACTCTTAGTCACTGGTCATTGTTTTTGAGAGCAGAATAGGTAAACTTAGAAATACCTTTTTCAACCAAAGGTGATCTGGCTATTAGGAGATGGATGTGTTGGTGCTGAAGAGGCATTCTTCCAATGGCAATGCTAGGGGAGTGTTACCCTGAGGAGTTTAAACTCCGTAAACCAATTAGCAAGTGACATATAGCATAGTTTTAGGAGGGAAGGGAGTTGGGAAATGTTGGGCAAACATGGGTAAAAATTAATTGTGGTAGTATTGGAGAAAAGACCCATACTTGACTATTTTAGGCAAGTGTGATGTAATCCATCTTTCTGTCTTCTGATTGCTTAATTTGCACATAATTTAATATTATATCATGCCTACCTAGGGAGCTGGGTTCACATTCTAGGGTACATCAATATAGTTTTTGAGAGTAGCCTAGGAAATTGAGAAGTTGAATAACTCATCAATGGTGAAAGAGCTAGTATGCATCAGAAACCAAGACTTGAACATACTTCTTTCTGACTCCAAAGCTGACTTTCTTTGAATGGTGTAATTTTTACTTTCTAGAAATATAATATTATCACCTAATTATTAATCAATAAACTTGTATTTTGGTGGAGCTAAAGTTGCAGAAAAGAAGAATAACTCAGCAGACCTCTCTCAACATTTCCCTCCAAATAACTTCAAAATAACATATCAAATCAAAATCTGAAGGGGAAACAGAAGGTCAACAAAATCAACAAAAGGTCATGGAATTCTTCCAGCCTAAGACAACTTGAAAGAGAGAACTTCACTCACAGGGGTGAAGGTTGACCCAGAAACCATTTAGATGCAGTATCACTGGTAGGTCCAGAAGACAGTGACAGAAATAGCAACAATTTTATGAACTTTCAAAGCGGAGATGATAAGCTAATCTGACAACTGGTCAGAAAGAGATTGCAGGGGACTGTGTGCTAGCACTAGATGCAGTATTGGAAGCTGTTTGATGACTCCATTACTCATAATGATACTATCCTTATATTTCTGGGTCACAGTTCAAGGGTGGAGAGAAGCACTTTTGGTAAAAAAGTGGAGCTCTTAGGAGCAGTATTCCTTATTGTTGAAAGGAAATAAGGACACTGGGGAGCAATATCACTTCTTGGATGAAGGGAGAAGGAGACCAAAGGAACAATATCAATTGCATTTCTAAGAATTCTAAAGTCTGAAACAGTACTAGTCCTTAACCTTCATAAGGAACAGAGTCCAACTACAACATAAAAGCAAAATCAAAAAAAAAACTGATTAAAAAATTGAGCAAACAATAACAACAAAAACAAAATACTTGACCATAAAAAGTTACAATCGTGTCAGGGAATATCAAGACACAAACTCAGAAGAAGACAATGAAGATAAAAAAGCTACAAGCAAAACCTCAAAGAAAAAAAAAATGTGATTTGGATCTAAGCCCAACAAGAGTTCCTGGAAGATCTAAAAAAATGATTTTCAAAATCAAATAAGAATGGTAGAGAAATAAAGTAAGTAAAGAAATGAGAAAGAAGGGAGAAAAGTATGAAAAAACCCTCAACAACTTGGTCAAAAAAGGTACAAATATACTGAAGAAAGCAGTATCTTAAAACAGAGAATTAGTCAAATGGAAAAAGAGGTATAAAATTCACTAATGAAATTCACTCCTTTTTAAAGTAGAATTGAGCAAATGGGAGAGAAGAGGTACAAAATCTTAATGAGTAAAATAGTTCCTTAAAAATTAAAATTGGGCCAGTGGAAGCTAATGACTTCGTAAGAATCAAGAAACAATAACCAAAGTTAAAACAATTTTTTTTTTAAATAGGAGAATATGTAAAATATCTCATCAAAAAAACCAAAATATTTGGAAAATAGATTGAGTAGAAATAATTTAGGAATTATTGTTTCAGTAAAGAGCCTAGACATCAAGAAATTATTAAGAAAAACTGCCCCAATATCTTAGAACCAGAAGGTAAAATAGACATAAAAAGAATTCACGCATCATAACCTGAAAGAGATATCAAAATGAAAGATCCTGGTGACATTTTAAACTAATTCCTTAGCTGCAAACTCAAAAAGAAAATATTTCAAGGAACCAGAAAGAAATCATTCAAATATTGTAGAGCCACAGTCAAGATTACAGAAGATTTAGTATTACCATGTTAAAGGGATAGAGGGCTTGGGATATGTTATTTTAGAAGGCAAAAGAGCTAGGATTACAACGAAGAATGGCCTACCCAGCAAAACTCAGCATAAAGGTGGAAATGGAAATATTATGAAATAGAAGACTTTGAATATTCCTGATGAAAAGACCAGAGCTAAATAGAAAATTTGACTTTCCAATATAAGACTCAAGAGAACCAAAAAGAGTTAAACATGAAAGAGAACTCAAAAGAGGCTTAATAGTGTTAATCTCTTCACAGTTCTTTATGGAAAGTTATTACATCTAACTTCTAAGAATTTTATCATTATTAGGGTACTTAGAAGTATTCTATATAGACAGTGGGCATAGGAGTAACTTGATTATGTTGGGATGATGTAAAAAAAATGAATGGATGAGAAAGAGAAACATTGGGAGAAAGGGAAAGGGAGAGGAAAAAATGGGAATATCTCACATAAAAGAGGAACACAAGAAAGAATTTTAGAGTGGAGAGGGGAAATAGCAGTGATCTGGGAAACACTTAAATCTCACTCTCAGATAAATTGTTTCAAAGAAGGAAAGACACACACATACCTATACATACCCACTTACTTGGTAACAGAAATCTATAGTACCTGTCAGGGAAAAAGTTGGTTAGTTGCTGTCCTTTGTTCTTGAAGAGGACCAAAATGGCAACACCGTGATGAAATGAAGTTTCAGTGGGTACGATTATGGCTGGTGAAACCAATATTAGCTGGAATGCTCTACCACAGTTTAGGCACAGATAGTCCCTGTGAATGTTTGGGGTGGGTACTCCAAATTTATGCATCTTACATTTACTTTGTGCTGTCTCAATTCTACTTTGCTCATAGAGCACAGCAACTTTTCTAATATGGGTACATCATGCTGAGTGGTTCTGTGCCTGTGTCTCCCATGTCACACAGTGAAATACAAATTTCTTGAGAGTGTCCTTGCATTGCTTCTTCTAACTACCATGTGATCACCTGCCCCATCTGAGTTCTCCATAAAAATAGTCTTTTTGGCAAGCATACATTTTGCATTCAAACAATGTGGCCAGCCCATCTGAGTCATGCACTCCGAAGCATAGTCTGAATGCTTGGCAGTACAGCTCAAGCAAGGACTTCAGTGTCTGGTACCTTATCCTGCCACATGATCCTTGGGATCTTCCTAAGACAGTTCAGATGGAAGCAATTCAGTTTCCTGGCATGACACTGGTAGACTGTTCATGTTTCACAGACATACAACAATGAAGTCAGCACAACAGCTCTGTTGACCTTCAGTGTGGTAGTCAGTCTAATACTTCTTCTCTCCCCAAATTTTCTTTGGAGCCTCCCAAACACTGAGCTAGCTCTGGCAAGAGACACATCAACCTCATTGTCAATGTGTAGGTTCCTGGAAAGTACATTGCCAAGGTAAGGGAACTTATCCACAGCATTGAAAACTTCTCCATTTATTGTAACCAAAAGTTCCATGTATGATAGTGTGGTGATGACTGATGGAGCACCTGTGTTTTCTTGGTGTTAATTATTAGGCCAAAATTAGCACAGGCAGCAGAGAATTGATCCATACTTTGTTGCCTCTCAGTTTCAGAGGCTGCATTGAGTGCACAATCATCTGCAAACAGAAAATCATGCACCAACACTCACTCCACTTTGGTCCTGGCTTGTAGTCTTTTCAAATTGAAGAAATTACCATCAGTATGGTAGTAGATCTTGATGCTGTGTTCATCCTCATTGAAGCATTTGACAACATAGCTGAAAACATCACGCTAAAAAGCATGGAAGCAAACACACAGCCCTGTTTCACTCCATTGGTAACTGGGAAGGAATGACAGCATTTTCCACTATCCAGAATCCAGAGAAACATGCCATCATGAAAATGATGTACAGTACTGATGAACTCAGGGCAACTAAGTTTTGACATAATTTTCCATAAGTCCTCAAGACTAACAGTGTCAAAAGCCTTAGTCAGATCTACAAACGTTATCTACAGACATCTGTTCTACCCCTGGCATTTCTCCTGGAGTTGTCAGGGAGAAAACACCATATCAACTTCTCCTCAGCCCTTTCTGAAACCACACCAGCTCTCAGGTATATGACCATCTTCTAGGGAAAGCATAAGAAAAAGTAGGGATATTTAAAGAAAGGACAGATAAGAAGTAGAAGCAAAATAGACTTCAGATGAGGAATGGGATAAAAAGAGAAAAAGAAAGATAAATAGAAGAAAATAGGAGAGAGGGAAGTACACAGTTTGCTAACCATAAATATGAATGGGATGAAATGACCCGTAAAACAGAAGCAATTATGAGAATGGATTAAAAACAGGAATCCACCAATATGTAGTTTATAAAAAACACACTTGAAAAACACACACGCACATGGTTATAATAAAGGACTGGAGCAGGATCTATTATGCTTCAATTGAGGTAAAAAAAAATATCAGGGGTAGCTATCATGAACTTAGACAAAGCAAAAGCAAAAAAACAGATCTAATTAAAACAGAAGGCAGCATTCACAATGAAGTGATATCAACAATAAATACATATAAACCGATTAGTACATCATCCAAATTCCTAACAGAAAAGTTAAATGAATTATAGTAAGGAATAGAAAATAAAACTCTACTAGTGGAGAACTTCAACTTTTCTTTTTCAGTACCAGATAAATCTAACCACAAAATAAATAACAATGAAGTTAAGGATGAATAGAATCTTAGAAAAATTATATATATTAGACCTCTAGAGAAAATTGAATGGTTATAGAAAGGAATATACCTTTTTTTTTAGCAGTATATGGCATCTTCACAAAAACTGATCATGCTTTAGGGCATAACGATCTTACAACTAAATGCAGAAGCAGAAATATTAAATGTACCCTTTTCCGACAATAATGAAAAAAAGACATTTAACAAAAACCTGAAAGCAAAGGTTAAATATTAAATAGTAACTAAGCAATTTAATTCTAAACAATGGGTCAAAGAATGAATCACAGACAATCAATAATTAATGAATGATTCATGAATTGGGCATGCAATTAAAAAAAAACTGGAAAAAAGAACAAATTAAAAATCTCCAAATCAACACCAAAATAGAAATTCAGAAGCTAAAGGGAGAAATAACTGAAACTGAAGTTAAAAAAGTAAATAATAATAATAATAATATTGAACTAATAAGGAAAACTAGGAACTGGTTTGATGAAAATACTAGTAAAATCTATAAGCCATTGACTAATTTGATTTAAAAAAGAAGCAAACTGCCTTTATGTGTCTGAGTGCAGGCAACAGGGCTTCCCCACTGAGCACTGACTCTATTTCCAGGTGGAGAAGATTGAGTGGCCCATGCTCCACCACTACTTTTGGGCTGATAGGGCCTGAGTTCTGCCAAAATGCTGGCAGCCAGGCTCGCTTCTGGCATGGGGATGCCCAAGAAAGGAAAAGGCCAGAATAGGGATCCAATGAAACCACTTCTTGCCACTGAACCTGTGGCAATTGATCAGAGTGGTTTCATCACAAGAACCATTGTGATGTCAACAACCATGCCCAAACTATCTCCAAACAAAATATTACAACAGCTGTGACAACTGACAATGTTAAGTGTAGCTATTGCTGCACCTCCATCAGAAAGGGAGGCTAATTCAGAAGTATGTTTGTATCTTTCCAAGTCCTAGAACTTAGGAAGAGTGACGTTTTCTTAGATAAAGGTGGTAAATCTCACCAAAAAGTGATAAAGATTTTGGCCTCCACAACTCCAGAAGAGATTTTGGAGAAATTGAAAAGGCAAGCTCCCTAAACCAACTCCGCCCTCCCACCTCAAAAAAAAATCCAGAAAGGAAAATTATCTTTGTGGAACTTTTAAAAAATACGAAAGAAGTAAATTCATGAGAAGAACCTAGACAGTACTTGAAAGATACTGCTTTGAAGAGAAACAGGTCTCTGAAAATATTCTCCATGTAACATTGGAAACGTCAGAACATCTTATAAATAATAATGCAAAGTATATTGCAGCCAAACTCCAATTGCTACTGGAAATACTCGAACCAAATCATTATGGTTCAATTTTTAAAATATAGAACTGGTTCATTAATTCTACAAACTTGCCTTACAGTTTATTTTATGGACTATGACCTAAATTTTATGGAATCATACACTTAAAAAAGTTGAAAGAGACATTACCTACTTCACTCTTGCCATTTTTACAGATGATCGAACAGTGTCAGAGAAGCCAAGAGGCTTGTCCAAGGTCACACAAGTCATGAGCACCACTGAGACTAGAACTCACCTCCCTTCACTCCAGTGGCAGTGTCCTATATATACCACACTACTGTCTTGACTGTTATTTACATGTATTAAGAGATATAAATGTGTAGAAGCAGCTTGGTATTGAGTAGAGCCTTAGACTTGAACTTCAGGAAAGTCTTTAAGCCTCTAGCTTTGAGATGAGTTGGATTGTAGGCTAGTGAACAAAATCATATGTCCTTGACTTATTTCCATAAAAACTCCCAAGCTGCAAGATACCCAATAAACCCATATAGTGCATCGACATTCCTATATATGGAAATGAATGCTACCAAACATTTAAGAACAATTAGTCCCAATACTATATAAACGTTTTGATCTGTACCTAATCTGTGCCATTCTGTTTTCCAGTTTTGCCAACAGTTTTTGTCAAATTGTGAGTTTTTATCCCAGAAGCTAAAGTCTTTGGGTTTCTCAAACACTAGATTACAACGGTCAATTACTGCTACGTCTTATATACCTCATCTCTTCTATTGTTCCACCAATCTATTTCTCAGTCAGTACCAGATGGTTGTAATTATTACCACTTTATGATATAGTTTTATATCTGGCATTGCTAGGTCATCTGCTATTTCATTTTTTCCCATGAATTCCTTGATATTCTTTGAACTTTGTTTTATTTTTTAAATGTTTGGTAGAATTCATTTTTTTAGTTTAGTTTTTATTTATTTAATAGTTTGATTTTTCCCAATACATGTCAACAATTTTTAGCATTCATTTTTACAAGATTATAAGTTCCAAATTTTTCTCCCTCTTTCCCTGCCCTGTTAATGTTAGTAAATTTGATATAGGTCATGGATGTGCTATTATGTTTATATTAGGTGTCTTACAACTTCACAAAAGTTGTTAATTATTTCAGTTAATGTTTTAGTTGATTCTCTACATATGCCATCATATCATCTGCAAAAAGTGATAATTTTGTTTCCTCATTGTCACTTTTAATTCTTTCAATTTCTTTTCTTATTCCTAAGATTTCTTATACAATATTGAATAACAGTGGAGATAAAGGGCATCCTTACTCTTCCTTTGATCTCATTGGGATGATTTCTAGTTTATCAACATTTCTCAACAATCCTTGATGATCATTTGAAATACATACTATTTATCATTTTGAAGAATGATCTGTTTATTCCTATGTTACATATATTTTTAAAAATAGGAATGAGTGCTATATTTTGCCAAAAGGTTCTTCTGCATCTATTGAGAGAGTTATGTGATTACTCTTGGTTTTCTTATTGATGTAGTTAATTATACCGATAGCTTTCCTAATATTGAACCAACCTTGCATTGCCAATACAAATACCACTTGGTCACGGAATATGATACTTGTGCTATATTACTGTAATCTCCTCACTAGTGTTTTATTTAATTTTTTTTTGCATTGATACTCATTAGAGAAATTGGTCTAGTTTTCTTTCTCTGTTTTGGTTCTATATAGGAATCAACATGATATTTGTGCTATAAAAGGAATTTTGCAAAAGCCCTTCTTTGCCTATTTTCCAAATTATTCATATAGTACTGGACTTAATTGTTCTTTAAATGTTTCATGCATTTGGGAATTTGTATGACCCTGGTAATTTTTTCTTAGGGAGTGTACTGATGGCTTGTAAATTTTATTTTTCTAAAAAGTTATCTATTTTTTATTAATTTATTTTTTTTAATTTACTAATTTTCAACAATCAATTCCATATATCTTAGATTTTCCCCCTCTATTCCCTTCCTGAGATGAAATGCAGTCTTATATAGATTCTACACATACATTCTTATTGAATACATTTTCGCCTTAATCATATTGCACAGAAGAATTAAAATGAATGGGAGAGACTATGAAAACAAAACAAAACATAACACAAGAGAAAATGGTCTGCTTCATTCTGTGATCCAATTATTTAGTTGTTTCTCTGAATGTAGAAGGCATTTTGCCTTTAGAGTTCATTGGAATTTTTTAGGTCCTTGCGGTTCTGTGAACTAGTCTACCAGAAAAATTCCTCTCACACGGTGGTTGTTGCTGTGTACAAGGTTCTCCTGGTTCTTCTCCTTTCACTCAGCATCAGTTCATATAAGTCCTTCTAGACCTCTCTAAAGTCTTTTTGTTCATCATTTCTTATAGCACAATATTATTCCATTACATTCATATACCACAACTTGTTCAGTCATTCCCAATTGATAGGCATCCCCTCAATTTCCAGTTCTTGGCCACCACAAAGAGAGCTGCTATAAATAATTTTGAACATGTAGGACTGCTTTCCATTTTTATGATCTCTTTGGGATAGAGTCCTAGAATAATAATGCTGTGTAAAAGGATATGCACATTTTTTTAGCCCTTTGGGCATAGTTTCAAATTGCTCTCCAGAATGGTTGCATAGCTCACAGCTCCACCAACAATGAATTAGTGTTCCAACTCTCCCACATCTTCTCCAACATTTATCATCTTCCTGTTTTGTCATGTGAGACAATCTGGTAGGTGTGATGTGGTACCTCAGAGTTGTTTTGATTTGTATCTCTCTAATCAATAGTGGTTTAGGGCATTTTTTTCATAAAACTATAGACAGCTTTAATTTCTTCCTCTGAAAACTATCTGTTCATGTCCTTTGACTATTTGTCAATTGGAGAATGACTTGTATTCTTGTATATTTGACTCAGTTCTCTATAGATTTTAGAAATGAAGCCTTTGACACAGACACTAGTTGCAAAAATTCTTTCCTACTTTTCTGCTTCCCTCCTAATCTTGGCTGCATTGGGTTTGTTTGTGCAAAAACTTTTCAATTTAATGTAATCAAAATTATCCATTTTGTACTTCACAATGTTCTCTATCTCTTGTTTGGTCAAAAAAAAAAGTCCAAAAAATGAAGTTATTTGAGTAGTCTATTTCCTCTTCAATAAGTATGGACAATTTATATTTTTGTACATACACATCTACTTCATTTAGGTTGTCAGATTTATTGTCATTCAATTAGTCAGAATAACTCCTAATTATTGCTTTAATCTCCTCTTCATTGGTGATGAACTATCCCTTTTCTTTTTTGACACTTGTAATTTGGTTTTCTTTCTTTTCTAAATCTAGTTAACTAACAGTTTGTCTTTTTTCTCTATAAAACTGTTTTTTTTAGTTTTATTTATTAGTCCAATGGTTTTCTTACTTTCCTTTTATTTATTTATATATTTTTTGTTTTCAAAATTCATTTCCACCAGATTTTGAATTTTAAATTTTCTCACCACATCTATCCTCTCCCCCACTCCAAAACACCATGCATTCTGATTACTCCTTCCCCTATCTACTCTCCCTTTTATCATATCCCTCCCTTCCCTTATATCCATGTTCTCTCTTTTCTTCTAGGGCAAGATAGATTTCTGTACCCCATTTCCTGTATTTCTTGTTTTCCAATTACATGCAAAAACAATATTCAACATTTGTTCCTAAAACTTCGAGTTCTGATTTCTTGCCCTTCTTCCCTCCCCACACATCCCAACTGAGAAAGTTAATAATTCAATATAGGCTATATATGTGTAATTTCGCTAAAGACATACATAATAGTCATGTTGTGTAAGAGTAACTATGTTTCCCTCCATCATATCCTGCCCCTCCCATTTATTCTATTCTCTCTTTTGACCTTATCTCTCCCCAAAAGTGTTTATTCAAATTATCCCCTCTCATTTTCCCTCCCTTTTATCATCCCTCACCACCCCACTTATCCTTTTCTTCCCTACTTTCCTGTAGTGTAAAATAGATTTTTGCACCAAATTGAGTGTGCATGTTATTCCCTCCTTAAACAAAATGTGATGACAGTAAGCTGCACTTTTCACCTCTCATCTCCCTCTTTTCCCTTCCATTGAAATATGTTTTCCTTGCCTTTTTTATGAGATAATTTGCCCCATTTCATTTCTCCCTTTCACCTCCCAATATATTCCTCTCTCTTTCTTAATTTTATTTTTTACATATCATTCCTTTCTATTCAACTCAATCTGTGCTCTCTATCTATGTGTGTGTGTGTATGTGTGTGTGTGTGTGTGTGTGTGTGTATGATCCCTCCAACTACCCAAATACTGAGAAAAGTTTCAAGAGCTACAAATATTATGTTTCCATGTAGAAATGTAAAAAGTTCAACTTTGGTAAGTCCTTTATGATTTATTTTTCCTGTTTCTCTTGATTCTTGTGTTTGAAAGTCAAATTTTCTATTCAGTTCTGGTCTTTTCATCAAGAATTCTGAAAAGTCCTCTATTTCACTGAATGACAATTTTGTCCCTGAAGTATTATATTTAGTTTTGCTGGGTAGGTGATTCTTGGCTTTAATCTTAGTTCCTTTGATTTCTGAAATATCATATTCCAAGCCCTTTGATCCTTTATTGTAGAAGCCATTACATCTTGCGTTATCCTGATTGTATTTCCATCATGCTCAAATTGTTTCCTTCTAGTTGCTTGCAATATTTTCACCATGACTTGGGAACTCTAGAATTTAGCTACAATATTCCTAGGAGTTTTTCTTTTCTTATCTCTTTCAGGAGGTGAACAGTAGATTCTCTCAATATTTGGTTTACACTGTGGTTCCAGAATATCAGGGTAGTCTTCCTTGGCAATTTCATGAAATATGATGTCTAGGCTCTTCTCTTGATCATGGCTTTCAAGTAGTCCCATAATTTTTAAATTGTCTCTCCTGGATCTTTTTTCTTGGTCAGTTGTTTTTTCGATGATATATTTCACATTGTCTTGTAATTTTGCATTCTTTTAGTTTTGCTTTGTAATTTCTTGATTTCTCCTAAAGTCATTAGCTTCCATCTGCTCCATTCTAATTTTTACAGAACTATTTTCTTCAGTAAACTTTTGAACCTCCTTTTCCATTTGGCTGATTCTGTTCTTTAAAGCCTTCTTCTCCTCATTGACGTTTTGGGCCTCTTGTCATTTGAGTTAGTCTATTTTTAAGGGTTCTAATATCGTCAGTATGTTTTTGAGTCTCTTTTAGCAAGCTGCAGACTCACTTTTCATGATATTCTTGCATCTCTTTCATTTCTCTTCCCAATTTTTCCAATTCTCTTACTTGATTTTCACAATCCTTTTTTTTGTATTTTCAAAGAGAAGGCACTTTTATTCATATTTCTGGTTTCTTGCTCTACCCCCTCCCTTTCAGAATCATAAAATAAAAATTGTTCGTTTCTTTAAAAATATTTCTAAACCAAAATGCCCTTTTCCCAACTCCCCTCACCCCCTCCAAACAGACTAGGAGGTGTGCTCACTTGCCTCTTGGAATTACAAAAATCATATACAAATCAATCACACTTAAAAAAACTAAGAAGGAAGAAATACAGACAACCAATATACAGCCTTTCTACAGTTTGCTCTCCCTTCTTGCCCTTGCCTGACAATTTCTCATATTTACACTTCATTGAGGGATTTTGTGCTCTGTGGAAGCTCGCAAGGAAAAGGACCAAAAGCCAAGCAGGAGGGGAAGGGGGATGCTGTTGCCCGCTGGCTAGGGCAACCTCAGCTCCCTCAGAGGCTGTGGGCACTCTTCACCAGGTACTCCTTTTCATCTATAGGGTTCCACACCATGTTGAAGGCACTTGTCTGGTGCTTCTACATTATCTTGATAAAGATGATCATCATTGCTCCCAGAAGGACAGCTGCCATCACTGCCAGCAGCACCACCAGGGCTATAGCTTCAGTGGAATGTGGCATAACAGGATAAGATGATTTATGGATACATTTGTGAAACATTTTGTCATGCAGTCTTCTTGGGTCAGGTAGCTATTGTTACTGCCTCAACACCCTCCATAGATGAAATGAGCACAGGTGTTCTTCTCAGTGTCAAAGCACCATTGGGAGAAGATTGGAAGGCTGCCCAGCAAGGGCCAGTGGCTGCTTTAGGCTTCACAGTATTCTTCATAGTTGAAATTATTACCAGGAAATACTTCAGAATCTTGTTTTGGGGGAGCCTGCAGCTTGGCCTGCTCCTTGGCGCCGCTGGGCCTGGTTGTGCTGCCATTGAAGGAGCAGAACCCCCAGCACGGGGAGCAGGGCCTGGAAGTGTGGTGGCCTCTGCCATGGTTGCTGCCCCATCCTGGGCCTGGCTCCCTGCACCCTGCATGAGCAGCCACTGCTGATGGAGTGGGGAGAGGTGATGGAAGAGGAGGCTTGCTCTTCCACTGCCAATTGGATGGTCTCCGAGGCTCGCACTCAGGTAGGGGTGGGGGAGGTTCACTGAGGGGGTCCAAAGTATCCCACAGTCATTGGCTGAAGCTGGGCTGAAGAACCCCCACCCACTGATGGAGTCTGGCTGTGGCTTCAGTGTGCATAGGTGCACACTCTCTCTTTCACTAGCACCCAACGAGCTCACTTCTCTTAGTCCCTGTGAGTCATCTTGCCACTGTGTGCATGCCCCAGCTTCTCTCAAAATCCTTTTTGAGCTCTTCCATGGCCTGAGACCATTGCATGTTTATTTTGGAGGTTTTGGATGCAGAAACCTTGACTTTTAGGTCTTCCTCGATGGTATGCACTGTTCTTCCTCATCCAAAAGGATAGAAGAAAATATCTGCTCACCAAGAAAGTAACCTGCTATAATCTTATTCCTTTTCTCCCCTTTTTTGGTCAGTTTCTCAGTCAGTTACTTGACTTTTGAGTACTTTGTCAAGAGGAGGGTGTACTCTAGGGATCTTTAGGTTCTTAGTTCCTCCAAGGTGGCATAATCAAGGGAGAGAAGTTTACTGCTCTCCTGGACTGCATTCTGGTCCATTAGCAGGATTCCCTCTTCAGAGCCTGCACTGCTCCTCCACATCAGGCAGTGCTCCTCCTCACCCCAGGACTGCCACAGGAATGAGATCTAGATAAGCAGCTGAATTCCCCCGGGTGTTTAGGCCAGAGGTCCAACAATGGAAGCTGCTGCTGCCTGCAGTAGGGACTAGATAATTGCTTTCTCTTCTTATCCAGGTGAAAGAGTTTTCTCACTGACTTTTCAAGCTATCTCTGGCATTTGTGGGTTGAGCAATCTGGGAGCTGTGGAACTGCAGTTGCTGCTGCTGGTGCCTTGATGCCTGCTCCAGTCTAGACTGTGCTCCACTCTGCGCCCAGTGTGATAGAACTTTCCTGTCAACCTTCCAGGTTACCTTAGGCTGGAAATCTCTTTCATTCTGTTGTTTTCTGGACTCTACTGCTCTAGAATTTGTTCAGTCATTTTTTACAGATATTTTATGAGCTTTGAGGGGAGAATTTCTAGAGGTGAGTTCTTATATTCTACCATCTCGGTTCAGCCCCCCTGGTTTTCTTACTTTCAATTTTTTGATATGTCCTTTGCTTTTCAGGTTTTTCCAATCTGGTACTTTTAATTTTTTCTTTTTTTAGCTTTTTAGATGGATGGTCAATTCACTGACCTATTGTTTCTTTATTTTATTCATGTAAGCACTTGGAAGTATAAATTTTACTGTAAATATTGTTTAGCCTGCATCTCATAAATTTTGATGTACCTCATTGTCATTATCTTTGAAATCATTACTTGTGTGATTTGTTCTTTGACCTATTTGTTCTTTAGATTATTTAGTTTCCAAATGCTTTTTACTCTATCTTTCTACGAAGCTTTATTAAATATAATTTTCATTGCATCATGATTTTAACACAATACATTTAATATTTCTGCCTTTCTGAATTTGTGTGTTTCTAATAAATGGTAAATTTATGTTTAGGTTCAATGTACTATTGAGTAAAAGGTTCATTCATTTTCCCCCCAGAAATCTATCATATCTAATATTTCTAAAGTTCACTTCACCTCCTCAACTTCTAGAAAAATTGTTGGAGGACTAAAAAGAGATAATGAGGAAATAAAACTTTTATCCTTTGTGCTGCTATGTTGGTATATTTAGAAAACCCTAGAGAATCCATTACAAGAAAAAAAAAAACTAGTCCGGCAGCTGGGAAAGTCCCTCCGCCCACAGAAGCTACAGGTCAGTGAGAGAGAAGGCCGGGCTGGAGGAGGGGAGCAGAGCGTCTCCGTGACTTGGGCCCCCTTGGAAGGAAGCGGCGGCAGCAGAGACGGGGGCAGGAAGCGGCTGAGGCAGAGGCATGGGCGGCTGCTGAGGCGGCAGTAGCCCAGGACTCATGAATCCCCCAGCAGCAGGCAGGATCTTCATTACGGAAGGTTTCTGCATAAAACCTGACGGAGCTGAGCCTGGGAGACGGCCCTGCCCCCACCCCGCTCTATTACTGAAGGCCTCTGCATAAAGCCCCTAAGGGAACTGAGCCTGGGAGGCGGCCCTGCCTCCACCCCAGCGCCAGAACTAAAGCTTGTCGCGGGAAGCACATTTGAATCTCAGAGGCCAAGCACTAGCTGGGTGGATCCAGGCAGGGGTGGAAAGGAATCTCAGAAGTCAAGTAACTGGCTGGGAAAATGCCTAGAAAAGGGAAGAAAAATAAAACTATAGAGAGTTTTTTCCAACAAATGAAAATGATCCCAACCTTTGGATCTCATGACGAGGACGTATCCTTGCCATCAGGGAAAGACGTGGAGGGGCAGGGCCTCAGTACCCCAGACACCCCAGGGGGGTGGCGGGTGGGCTCAGGCCTTGGAAGAGCTCAAAAAGGATTTTGAAAAGCAAGTTAGACAGGTGGAGGAAAAACTGGGAAGAGAAATGACAGAGATGCAAGAAAAGTATGAAAAACGGGTCAATACCTTGGTAAAGGAGACCCAAAAAAATGCTGAGGAAATTTACACCTTGAAAAATAGGCTCACTCAATTGGCAAAGGAGGTTCAAAAAGCCAATGAAGAGAAGAATGCATTCAAAAGCAGAATGAGCCAAATGGAAAAAGAGGCTCAAAAGCTCACTGAATTTAATAGTTCTCTCAAAATTAGAATGGAACAGATGGAGTCTAATGACTTTACGAGAAACCACGAAATCACCAAACAAAACCAAAAGAACGAAAAAATGGAAGAGAATGTGGAATATCTCATGGGAAAAACAACTGACCTGGAAAATAGATCCAGGAGAGACAATTTAAAAATTATGGGACTACCTGAAAGCCATGATCAAAAAAAGAGCCTAGACATCATCTTTCATGAAATCATCAAGGAAAACTGCCCTGATATTCTACAACCAGAGAGCTAAATAAGTATTGAAAGAATCCATCGATCACCACCTGAAAGAGATCCAAAAAGAGAAACTCCTAGGAACATTGTGGCCAAATTCCAGAACTCCCAGCTCAAGGAAAAAAACTTGCAAGCAGCTAGAAAGAAACAATTCCAGCATTGTGGAAATACAATCAGGATAACTCAAGATCTAGCAGCTTCTACATTAAGGGATTGAAGGGCGTGGAATAGGATATTCCAGAAGGCAAAGGAACTAGGACTCAAACCAAGAATCACCTACCCAGCTAAACTGAGTATAATACTTCAAGGGAAAATATGGTCTTTCAATGAAACAGAGGACTTTCAATCATTCTTAATGAAAAGACCAGAGCTGAAAAGAAAATTTGACTTTCAAACATAAGAATGAGAAGAAGCATGAAAAAGGAAACAGCAAAGAGAAGTCTTAAGGGACTTACCAGAAGTGAACTGTTTACATTCATACAGGGAAAGACAATATTTCTAACTCTTAAAACTTTTCAGTATCTGGGTAGTTGGTGGGACCACACATACACATGTACACGCATGCACACACATACATACATGAACACACATACATACAGAGATAGAGAGCACAGATTGAACTGAATAGGATGGGACCATACCTTAAAAGAAATTAAGGTAAATGGTGAGAGAGAAATGTAGTGGGAGGAAAGAGGGGGAAATGGAAGGGGGTAACTATATGTCATTTAAGAGGCAGGTAGGAGTTTTTTTTTAGTGGAGGGAAAAAGAGGAGAGCTGAGAAAAAAAAAAAACCAAGAAGTTTACCCTCATCACATTTGACTAAACGAAGGAGTGAAATGCACACTCATTTTGGTATGAAAACCTATCTTACAGTATAAGAAAGTGGGGGAGAAGGAGATATTGCAAGGGGGGGGATGATGGAAGGGAGAGCCAAGGGAGGGAGCAATTTGAAGTCAACACTTGGGGAGGGACAGGATCAAGACACAGAAGAGAAACAATGAGGGGCAGGTTAGGAGGGATTGTAATCCAGTTAGTCTTACACAACACGACTATCAGGGATGTCATTTGCAAAACTACACAGATATGGCCTATATTGAATTGCCTGCCGTCCCAAAAGGAATGGGTGGGGAGGGAGGGATGGGGAGAATTTGGAACTCAAAGTTTTAGGAACAACTGTTTAGTATTGTTGTTGCAACTAGGAAAGAAGACATACAGTTAATGAGGAATAGAAAGTCATCAGGCCCTACAGGAGAAAAAAGAAGATGGAGACAAGAGAAGGGAGGGATGACAGAAGAGAGGGCAGATTGGAGATAGGGAAAATTAGATTGCTTGGGGTATTGGGGTGGGGGGAGGGGATAAAAGGGGAGAAAATTTGGAACCCAAAAATTTGTGAAAATGAATGTAAATAAATAAATAAATAAATGAATGAAATTAAGGAAAAAAACTAAATGAAACAATTAAATTTAGCAATTTTGCCGATATAAAATAAACTCACACAAATCACCAGCAATTCTATACACTACCAACAAAATCCAGCAGGAAGTGATAGAAAGAGAAATCTCATTTAAAATAACTGCAGACAATATAAAATACTTGGAAGTCTACCTGCCAAGACAAATCCAGAGGCTATAAGAACACAATTACAAGGCACTTTTCACAGAAATAAAGACAGATCTAAGCAATTTGAGAAAAATTAGTTGTTCATGGTTAGGTTGAACTAATATAATAAAAAATAATCAATTTTTCTTAAATTTATTTTCTTATTGAGTGCCATATCAATCAGACTGAAAAATAAATATTTTATAAAATTCAAAAAAAGCGAAAAAGTGATCTGAAAGAACAATTCGAGAAAAGTGGATCAATAAACACCACCACCACCAACAACAAGAAGGGAGACTGCCTAGCAGTATCAAATTTCAAACTATGTTAGAAAGGAGCAATCATGAATAGAATCTGTTACTGGTCAAGAAATAAAATGGTAAATTAGTGGGATTAGATTAGCTCTACAATCAACAATAGTAAAGGACAATCATGGTCTACTGTTTGCTAACCCAAAGAGCCAAGTTTTGGGGGCAACATGTCACCATGTGTCCTAAATTGCATGGCAAATTGGAGAGCACTTTGGGAGAAAGTAGGAATAGATGTTGGTCTTTTTTAAACCATACGCCAAGGTGTGTGTTCATCCTTCATTGCCAAGGAAGACCGTGCCATCAGAGAAATGATGGCATGACTTGCACTTGACTTTGTTTTGAGTGAGAGAGGTCTGTGCAGGTCACCAGCCTCATTTCTCCTCCAGAGTCATCTGAATCCAGTGATCGCATATTCATCACGATGAGTGGAGATGATTCAGAATGAGGCAATTGGGGTTAAGTGATGTGCTCAAGGTCACACAGCTAGTGAGTGTCAAGTGTCTGTGGTGAGATTTGAACTCAGGTCCTCCTAACTCCTGCACTGGTGCTTTACCCACTGCACCACCTAGCTGCCCATATTCCAAGGCAAGGTCAAAATGAATAATTGATTTAGGCATAAATGTTGACATCATAAGAAAATTAAGGTAGTGTGAAAAAAATCTCCTCTTAAGTCTATGGATAAGAAAATAGTTTTTGATCAAAGAAGAGATAAAGAAGCTCACAGGAAGTAAAATGTATTATCTTTGTTATGTGAAATTAAACGTGTTTTTTTTTTTCACAAAGTTAATGCAGCTAAAATTGGAAAGAAACTGGGAAAATTATGGGGTAAATTGCAGCAATTTACCTGTTAAAGACCTTATTTCTCAAATATGTAGGAAACTGAGACAAATTTATAAAAATACAAATCATTTCCTTACTGTTTAAATGATCAAAAGATATTGAGCTGGCAGTTTTCAGAACAAACCAAGGAAATCAACAGTCACATTCATATTGATTAGAGAAATAAAAATTAAAGAAGTTTGAGTTCCTACCTCACACCTTGGCAAAAATGATAAAAAGGACAAATGAAAAATCCTGGTTGAAATATGGAAATATAGGTATGGTAATAAACTGTAAGTACAGTTATGAACTGGTCCAACCCTACTGGAGAACATTTTGAAATTGCACCCAAAGGGCTATAAAACTTTATACCCTTTGACCCACTAATACCATTCTTAGACATTGAAGAAAAGTTTTTAAAAAGTGTGGATTATACAAAAATATTTATAGCACCTCTTTTTGAGATGGTAAAGAATTGGAAATTAAGGGGATGTCCACTAATTAGGAAATGGTTGAACAAATTGTTGTACTTAATTATTGTAGAATATTATTGTTCTATGAGAAATGACAAGAGAAAATGTTTACAGAAAAAAAAAAAAAAACTTGAGGAGACTTTTCAAACTGATGCAAAATGAAGTGATCAGAACCAGAACAGTATGGATAGTAATGCCAGCATTGCAATGATAACCAACTGTGAAACATTTAGATACTCTAATCAATACAACTATTCAAGACAAATAAAAACATAGATTAAAATGTTCTCTAGCTCCACAGAGACAATTAATAAAGTCTGAGTATAGACTGAAGCATACTTTTTTCACTTTATTTTTTCTTGCTTTTTTATTTGCAACATGGATAATATGAAAAAAAATTATGACTTCATATGTATAATTGCTATTTTGTTTGCCTCCTCAATGTGTGGGGTAGGGGTTGGAAGGAGAGACAGAATTTGGAATTATAAATTAAAAAAAAAATATTAAAATATTTTACAAGTAGTTGGAAAAGATTTAATGAAATAAAAATGCATCAAATAAGCATTTCTTAAACAAATACTGTGTTCTGGGAACTGTCTAAAATGCTTGGGATATAGATATCCAAGAATGAAACAGATTCTGTTTATAAAGAACTTACCCTCTACGGGTGTGTGTGTGTGTGTGTGTGTGTGTGTGTGTGTGTGTGTGTGTGTGTGTGTCTGTACGTGTCTGTGTCTGTGTGAATAAGTACATATAAAGGTATATACAAATTTAACATAAAGAAAAGCAATATAAAAAATACAAATAATACAGATGATTAATCTAGATATAAAAAATACGTCTAATATCCTGTTACGGTATGGATATGAATTTGGGCTTTTTTGCGCTTTCTGAATGCTGTGTCTTTGGAGTTGAATCTTGTAGGTCCTAATCAGTTGTTTCCAGCTTTGGGTACAGGCCAAGTGATGAACTTTATGCCTAAAACTCTGTCTTCAGATAGCTGTTTGCTAGTTCATGAAGTATGGCTGCTGCATCTCTCGTAGTGTCTCTAATTTGGCAGAGAATTATGTCCTGATTCAGTAGAGGTATCACTTTTACTTACAGAAATATTGAGCTATGTATCGAAGGGATTTTATGATTACTACTAAGGCTCTTCTTGTGTTTTAAGAGAATCACATTTTGAGATGATCGCCATCTCCAGGATTGCCTATGATGACATTGGCCTAAGGAATTGGATCAACACATAAGAAATTCATACATGTTGTCAAAAATCATATGGACCTGAAAAAGGAAGAACAAATATTTGGGTATATAGTTCATATTGGCTTATAAGAATATATGCTTTAATTTTGGAATTAAGGAATATAAATCTGGTGTGAGACACTATCTAGCTGTGAGACCCTGGTCAAGTCACTTAATTTCTCCCTTATTTTCCTCAGTTTTAAAATGAGAAGAGTGATAGCATCAACTTAGCACCAACCTCCCAGGGTTGTTTTAGGAACAAAATAGGATATTTGTAAAGCACTTAACAGAGGATATGGTCATTCTATCGTCATTGGTAATGGAGAGAAGTCACTACGAAAATCCTGGCAAAATTGTTCCATCTTTATCTATTTGTTATATTTTCCTTCCTTCCTTCCTTCCTTCCTTCCTTCCTTCCTTCCTTCCTTCCTTCCTTCCTTCCTTCCTTCCTTCCTTCCTTCCTTCCTTCCTTCCTTCCTTCCTTCCTTCCTTCATTTGCTTTCTTTTTTTTCCCATTTTCTTTGTAACACAGAGAAGTAGTTCCCTGTCAATTCTACTGTCAAATACAAACTCCTCCAGGTTCCTTCTCAACTTTACCCTAACCTAAAACTCTAAATTTAATTTAAATTATTTCCCTTCAGCCACCATGAGGTCCAGAAATATCGGATTTCTTGTTATTCTTCAAATATGGCCTTCTATTTTCTCCCTTTATTCTTTTGAATAGGCTATCCCTCATGAATGGGATGAACTCTTTTACTTCTAAATCCTAGAATGGACAATTTCCCTCAAATCTCAGCTCAGATGTCATCTCCTACATGGCATATTTCCTGCTTCTTCCAATTGCTAATGCCCTCCCTCAGCTTTTTTTTTTTTTTTTGTATTTCTTTTGTATATTTTTATATGTGTACATTTCAGTTCCCTGAATCAAATATAAGCCCCTTGAGGGATTTCTTTTATTTCTATCCTAACACATACCAGCTTGGAGTAGACATTTAAAAAATGCTTATTGATTGATTCTTTACATTTTTTCTTGTACTTTTTAGTTTTCTATGATTTTCTAAAAGTTTGTCTCATAATTTTCTCTGCCCAGTTCTATTTATTTTCCCCTACCTCCTTTCTTCCTCCTACCTTTCCTCCTATCCCTAATTTTCCTCTTTCCTTCCTTTTTTCTTTTTACATTCTTTACGTTCTCTTCCCCCTCTCTTTCCTTCACTTGTACTTAGACTTCAGAGCAGCAGATATAATTTTATACCTGTGGAAGAAAACATTTTCACTCTTTAGATGAGTTTTCAAGTGAATGACTTTTACCTGAAAATAAATATGATTTTGTCTTACAATTTAGTTGAAAACAACTATATATTTAGCATCTAGTATGGGTTATCTGTGTTGTGGAGGATAAGGAAGATGCAAAGGAAATGGTTTGGATCCTTGACCATTTTATAGTCTCAGGCAGTGGCAGGAAGAATTTGAGGAAAAGCTGAGAAAAATATATACATTAAAGAGCACATATTCACAAACTGAATGGGCTCTATGAACATACCTAAGTATGTGGAATGATAGTGTATCACCAGTAGGCCCATGGTCTTCAGCAAAGATTTCAGGTGAAGTAGATAGAAAGACTTAATTAAAGGAGCCTTGTTATAATTTTCATTGCCTCAAACAGTTATTTCATAATGTGATATTTTTCTCAGCACCACTTTTAAGTGCTGAGAGCTTCATTGTACTAATAAGTAGTGCTTTTGGAGTCTTTAAATGTTATGCTGTATAATGGAAAAGGGCATGGGAGTGCTTTTAAATGCCAATGAATTCCTACAGCCTAAGCTGCCAGTAGTCTCTACATCAGTTTTCCAACCAAAGTGTTCAATATATGCACAAAACAGTGTTGCACAGAGGAAATCTCTCAACTTTCCCCAGAGGTTCTCCTCCTACCTTCAAACACACCATTCTTACTTGGCTTGACCACAGTTTTAGTTTATTTGTTTTACCAAGTTGTTGTCATTTTCAGTCAAGTCCTACTCTTCATTACCCCTTTTGGAGTTTTCTTGGCAAAGATACTGGAGTGATTTGCCATTTCCTTCTCCAGCTCACTTTACATATGACAAAACTGAGACAAGCAATGTTAAGGGGCTTGCTTGGGGTCACACATCTAGGAAGTGTCCATGGTCATATTTAAACTCAGGGACATGAATTTTCCTGACTACAGGCCCAGCACTCAGCCAACACTCAACTCAGTTCAACCTGTATTACCTAACTGTTTTACCAAGGGCTACATAGAAAGGAAAATGTTCATACTGTTCTCTCCCTAACCCTGAAAGTATTATAAATCTTAATACTATCTCAAATTCTTGTATTTTCAGGTTTAGAAATTACTTTATTCACAATAATCTTGTGATATAGATATTATCATCCTCATTCAAGCAGGACTGTTTCCATCAGGAAACTGATGTTGGGAGAAGGAAAGTGACTTGAATATTATTCATAGGTAACTAGAACAGCCAAGATTATAATCTATCTACTCTCATTCATATCTAAAATTTGCATCTACCTCAGCATCTATGTCAGTGTATTAAATACACATTCTATTTAAAACACAGTATTTCGCTGTATAAAATTTCTACCTCTGTCACATGAATTATAGATACTTCCTGTCTTATAGCATTGAATCCAAAAGAGGTATAGTTGTCAATAATTTGTGTCATATAATAGTTAATAATTTACAATAGACTCATGAAGTTTATAGTACATTTATCTTATGACAGTAACCCTTGGCCTGGTCCCAGATTTGTTCCTTCTCTGAGTTATTCTGAGGGAAATTTGATGGGCCAAGTATTTATTTACAAATTGGGCATATTTTACTCAGTGCTTCTCAGCTTCTAGTGGTTCCTTTTCTTGTCCTTGAACAGATTTCCTAGAAGAAGTCAAGAGATAATCTTAAAGGAAACGCTGTGCAAATCAGATAGGTCAGGTTGGAGGAATTCATTGTCCATCATCTGAGTATGAAAGAGAGAAATGAATGTGAGAGAAGGATGATAGAACCAATAATATTAGGAGTTGAGAATGAGATAAGATCTGATTGGCTAACTCTATGGAAGTAATAAAGAAGAGAATTCCATGACTATACCAGTACTTGGTGGGATAGCCAGGGGAAGAGAAGAAAAGCCTATTCCATCTCTTCATGGTTGCTACTACAAACCACCAATTTTGGAATGGGCTGTTCTCTATTTTTTTTCTTTTAGCTATTACTTGATTTAAGCTACTGTTATTAAAAACAAACAAAAATCATGTGACTATCAAGTCAGAAATTTCTTGGTCTTTGAATATTAGGCTTGAGAATAAGAGGGATGTTAAAACCTTTAAAAGGACAGGAAAATTTTCCTCTTAGAGGCAGCTATGTGGCATAGTGAGTTGAGCATTGTATCTTGAGTTAGTAAAACCAGAGTTCAAATTTCCTTGAACATTTACTAAGTGACCTTATTCCAGTAAATTAATCTCACTTCCTCATTTGTAAAAAATGGGATAATAATAACATCTCCATTCCAAGGCACTTGTAGGAATCAAAAGAGATAATATTTGTAAAGACAATTTGCAAATGTTAGAGCATTCCAAAAATAATTGCTATCATTACTCACAGGAAACTAGGGATGAGGGGTAGGGTAGAATGCAGAGAAAGATAATCTATCATTTTCATTATCTTCAAGAGTACATATAAATGGAAAAGGAACTGTATGTACAAAAATATTTATAGCAACTATTAAATTGAAGGGATCTCCATCAGTGGGAAATGACTGAATAAGTTGTGGTATATGAATGTAATGGAATCCTATAAGAAATGATTAGCAGACAGATTTCAGAAAAACCTGAAAAGACTTACGTGAACTGAGATTGAGTGAAGTGAGCAGAACTAGGAGAGAATTCTGCACAGTAACAGCAATATTATACAATGATAAACTATAGTTGACTTAGCTCTCCCCAGTAATACAAAGGACTCATGACAGAAAGTACTATCTACATTCAGGAAAAGAACTATGGAATCAGAATGCAGATCAAAGCATAATATTTTCACTCACTGATTTTTTTGGTAGCTTTCCCATTTTGTTCTGTTTCTTCTTTCACAACATGACTACGATGGAAATACTTTTACAATAATTGCACATGTATGGCCTATGTCAGATTGCTTGCTGTCTTAGGGAGGGGGGAGGCAAGAGAGAGAGGGAGAAATATTCAGAACTCAATTTTTTTAAAATGAATGTTGAAACTATCTTTACATGAAATTGGAAAAAAATAAAATACTATTTACAAAATACTTTTAAAAAGAGTACATATGAATCCCAATAGTACTCTTGGTGTAAGTACAGTAGAATGCCCCATCTTGAGGAAAATTGACATTATTACTTGAGTGATACATATTTAATTTAGATTTCCATGGATGTATAGAAATGAAACCCTGGTTGGTATGAAGGTGGAGTAATTTATATATCCAAGTTAAGTCATAATAGTCTAGATACCATTGGTTAGAGAAAAAAGATGCCTGACTGTACTCCCACTGTTCTCTAGATAACAATACTATGAGGTAGAGAGAACTGGGAAAAATAAATGAGACTCATTCAAGAAAATTATGAAAAGAGAGTTAACAGTTTGGTAAAGGAGGCACAAAAAATACTGAAGAAAATATCACGCTAATGGAATATTATGAGCAAGTAGACTTCAGGAAAACCTGGAAAGATTGACATGAATTGATGATTCAGTGAAATGAGCAGAACCAAAAGAATGTTTTACACAGTAACAACAAAGTTATGCAATGGCTAACTTTGATAGTTTTATTTCTGCTTAACAAAGCAAGGCTCTATGATAACTCCAAATGACTTGTGATGGAAATTGCTATTATGCATATCCAGAAAAAGAACTATGGAGTCAAAATGCAGATCGAAGCATATTATTTACTCTCTCTCTTGTTTATTTTTTTCTTGCGGTTTCTCCCATTAGTTTTATTTCTTCTTTACAATATGACAATTGTGAAAATATATTTAATATGACTGTATATCTAGAGGTTGTATCAGATTATATGCTGTCTTAGAGAAGGAAGAATGGAGAGAAAATTTGGAACTCAAAATCTTATGAAAGTAAATGATGGAAACAAAAAAAATTAACTAAAAGAAAGAGAAAATGTCATGTTAAAAAGAATTGACCAAATATTTTTTAAATACATAATTTATTTATTTTTCAGTTTTCAACGTTCACTTCCACAATAATTTGAATTTCAAATTTTCTCCCTGTCTCTTCCACTCCCCACACAAGGACAGCATGCATCCCATCCACCCCTTCCCTAGTCTGTCCTCCCTTCTATCAACCCCCACTTCTTCTATCCCCCTGCCATCTATTTTCCTGTAGGGCAAAATAGATTTCTATACCAGATTGTAATTTTCCAAATCTTAAAAGAGGGACCAAAATCACTTGAAAACAACTCCTAAAAATCAGTATTTGTCAAATGGAAAAAGAGGTCCAATAATTCATTGAAGAAAAGAACACCTTATAAAGAAGAACTGGCTAAATAGAAAAGGAGGCATAAAAGCTCACTGAAGAAAATAATTCGTTAAAAATTTCAATTGGGGGGGGGTGAGCAGAGCCAAGATGGTGGAGTTGAGGCAGGGACCTGCTCCACCTCTCCCCCCCAAACCCCTTGAAATACCTTTAAAAATAACTCTAAACAAATTCTACAGCAGTAAAAGTTGCAAAATGACAAAGTGAAACAGATTTCCAGCCCAAGACAATCTGGAAGGCCAATAGGAAGGCTCAAATGTACCAGGCTCAGAGCAGAGTGCAGCTCCATGTGGGCCACACCAGCACAGATAGAACTAGAGAAGGCCTCAGAGAACTTGCTGTTCTCAGCAGTTGCTGTAGCTTCCAGATTTCTCAACCTACAAACTCTAAAGACTCCTTCAAATGTCAGTGAGAAAGCTCTCTCACCAGGTGAGAAGGGAACATGGCCCAGCTCCAGCCAAGCCCCAGGTCCAGAGTGGCAGCAACCAGTGCTGCAGGAGCAGCTGTTTCTGGAGCTCTTAGGCTACAGAAAGTTGGGGAATTGAGCAGCTGATCTGGGTCACAGTTCTGGGATGAGGAGGAGCTCTGGCATGTAGGAGCTAGTGGCAGCTGTGAAGAGGGAATCCTGCTTGCAGTTCCAGGGCAAAAAGTGTCATTGTGGTTGCTGACAGACCAGAACGCAGGCCAGAATAGGAGTAAATAATACTCCCTTGCCTATACCATCCTGAAGGAACTGAGAATTTATAGATTCTTAGAGATTTCTCTGAAAACAGTTGCATGAAACCTCTGAAAACTGTCAAGTAATTGACTGGAGAAATGTCCAAAAGGGGGGAAATAAGACTACATAATGTTACTTTCTTGATGAAAATGTATTTTCTTCCATCATTTTGGATGAGGAAGATCAAGACATACAAGCAGAGGAAGTCCAAAATATATAACTGGAGGAAGATAGCAAGGTCAAGGTTTCTACATCCAAAGCCTCCAAAAATATTGAAATGTTCTTAGGTCATGGAGCAGTTCAAAAAGTATTTTGAAAATCAAATAGGAGAGGTAGAAGGAAAATTGGGAAGAGAAATGAGAGTGATGCAAGAAAATTTTGAAAAACACATCAACAGCTTGCTAAAGGAGACCCCCAAAAAAGAGCTGAGTGAAATAATTCAATTGGAAAATGGAAGAAAATGACTCCATGAGACATCAAGAAACAATAAAACAAAGTCAGAAGCATGAAAAAATAAAATTAAAGGTAAAATAACTCATTGGAAAAACAACTGTCTTAGAAAATAGATTAAGCATAGACTATTTAAGAATTACTGGGCCACCTACAAGGCACGATGAATTAAAGAGACTAGGCATCATATTTTAAGAAATTAACACTAAAACTGCCCTGATGCACTAGAACCAGAGCAAAATAAAATTTGAAAGAATCCATAAATTACCCCCTAAAAGAGATTCCCAAATAAAACCTCTCAGAAATGTTATAGTCAAATTTAGAGGTCCCAGGTCACAGAGAAAACACTTCAGTCAGAAAGAAACTATTCAAATATCATAAATTCACAGTCAGGACAGCACAAGACTTAGCAACTTCTGAATTACAAGATCTGAAACCTTGGAGTGTGGTATTTTGGAGGGCAAAAAAGTGAGGATTACAACCAAGAATAACCTATGCAGCAAAGCTGAGTATAATTCTTCAGGGGAAAAGTTGATAGTTAACAAAATACAGGAATTTCAAGCATTCCTGATAAAAAAAGAAATAAGAACTAAATCAAAAATTTGACTTTCAAATATGACTCAAGAGAAATATAAAAAGATAACCATAAAAGAGAAATCATTAGGATCTCAATTGATTTAATGGTTTGTATTTCTGTGTGTTAAGATGGTACTTGTAAGTCCTAAGAACTTTATCATTATTACAATATTTAGAAGGAGCATATATAAACAGAGAGTAGGGCATGAGTTGACTGTGATAGGATGATTTTTTTAAAGGTAAAATTAAGAGTTGAGGAAGAGGAATGAATGCATTGGGATTAGGGGGAAGGGAGAGGAAGAACACAGAAAAATATCTCACATAAAAGAGGAGTGAAATGAAGATCTTTTACATTGATAAGAAAGATAGAAAAGTGGGTAACACTCAGACCTTACTCTCATTGGAATTGGCTCGAAGAGGGAATAACAAATATATCCAGGAGCATATAAAAAATGTATCTTGACTAATATGTAATTATGAAAGGTGATCCGAGAAAGGTGGTGGTGGGGATTGGGTGAATGAAGGGAGGGCAGTTTGGTAGAGGTGGCCGTCAGAAGTAAAACAGATTTTTGAGGAGGGGAAGGGTGAAATAAGATAGAAAGAATGATAAACAAGGGGAAAATACAGAGTAATCCTGATTGTGAATGTCATGAATTCCATCAGAAAATAAAATGAGGTAGCAGAATGAATTATAGATCAGAATCCAACAATATGTTTACTGAAGACACATTTCACACACTTCACACACACAAACAGTGAAGGTATGGGATGGCAGTAGAATCTGGCATGCTTCAACTGAAGTTAAAAAAATTGGGGTAGCAATCATGATTTCAGACAAAGCAAAAGCAAAATAGATGTAATTAAGAGAGATAAGTAGGTACACTAAATTTTGATGAAAGCTGCCATAGAAAATTAAATAATATCAATACTAATCTTATATGTACCAAATGGTATAGTACCCAAATTCTTAAAGGAAAAGTGAAATTGTTTGAAAAAGGCAATAGGCAGAAAGCTACACTAGTGGAAAACCTCAACTTTCCTCCTTTCAAAATTAAATAAATCTAACCAACAAATAAACAAGAAGTTAAGGAGACAGAATTTAAGAAAAGTTAAATATGATAAACCTCTACACAAAGTTGAATGGAATTAGGACTATACCTTTTACTCAAACACACATGGCACCTACACAAAATGTGATCATACATTAGAGCATAAATATCTCAAAACCAAATGCGGGAAAGCACAAATAATAAATACATCCTTTTCACATCATAATGCAAAAAAAATTAAATTTAATAGAAGGGTATGAAAACAGATTAAAATTAAACAGAAATTGAATAATCTAAAGAATTATATGAACAAACACTTTTCAGAAGAAGAAATCAAAGATTTTAATAGTGACAGAAAATTGTTCTAATCAGTATTGATTAGATTTTAATGCAAATTAGAACAACTCTGCAGTACTGACACATGTCAGATTGGCTAATATGACAAAAAAGGAAAATGCTAAATACTTGAGGAAATGTGAGAAAAAGAGACATTTAAGCACTGCGGTTGTGACTTTATCCAACCATTTTGGGGAACAATTTGAAACTACACCAAAGGGCTATAAAACTTTATACCATTTGATCTAGCAATACCACTATTTAATCTGTTTCCCAAAGTGATCCTGAAAAAAGAAAATAATCTATATGTTATAAGTGGTTGATAGCAACTCTTTTTATGGGGCGAATAATTAGAAATTGTGAGAATTCCCATCAGTTAGAGAATGGCTGAACAAGTTGTGGCATATGATTGTGATGGAGTATTATTATGCTACAACAATTTGGGGCAGCTAGGTGGTGCACTGGATAGAAGACTGCACCTAGAGTCAGGAAGATGAGAGTTGAAATCCTGCTTCAGACACTTGCTAGTTATGTGACACTGGAGAAGGCATTTAATCCTCTTTGCCTCAATTTCCTCTGAACTAGAGAAGGACACGGCAACTCATTCTAGTCTCTTTGTCAAGAAAATCTCAAATGAAGTCAACAAGTATCAGACATGATTGAAATGACTGAGGAAAAACATAAGAAATGACAATTAGATGGTCCCAGAAAAACTTGGAAAGAAATATTAACAGTTGTAAAATGAGGTGATCAGAACCAGTAGAACATTCTACATAGTAATAGCAATATTGTATGAATATCAATTGAATGACTTAGCTTTTCTCAGTAAGACAATCATACAAGATAATTCCAGAGAACTTGTGATAACAAATGTAATACACCTCCAAAAACAGAACTCATAGAGTCTCAATACAGATCAAAATATATTTTGTTTAAACTTTATTTTTTTTGGGGGGGGGGGGTTTGTCTGTTTTCTTCCACAACACTGCTAATGTGGAAATATTTTGCATGACTGCACATGCATAATCTATATCAAATTGCTTGCCTTTTCAAGGTGGGAGAGGGATGGAGGGAGATAATTTGAAACTCAAACTTAAAAAAAAGAATGTTAAAATTGTTTTTACATATAATTGGATGAAAGGGAAGCATAAACATTTTGTAAAATACAATTCTCCCTCGTGATTAAGTAATCTAGCCTGCTATTCCCCATACTCTGAACATCATCTGAGGAAAAAAATAAGGAATTCAAGGTGTAATAATTTTGACCACTACTAACTTTGTGTGGGAAGAAAATAGGTTTTAGTGGCACTCACTAGCAGGAAGCAGAGAGGAGGCAGTGCTTCTGACAACAGCTGGAGAGGCGCCTTGAGTCTGTACATAGTCCTTGAACAAAGCGTCTCTCATGTAATAGGAAGCAATAACTTAAGGATTTTAATAGCTTCACAAATTCTCTAACTTTTCCCCAAAGAATCGGCTCTAATAAGATACTGAAGATGCTAAATATGATGAAAAGCTCAGAGAGTGAATGAAGTTTCCTAAGCTGATTATTAGTTGCTGGAGGAAAAAATAAATACAATTTCCTTGTTCTACAACAACAATAATAAAAACTCAGAACATTAATCCGACACAGACGGGAGAATGCAACCTTACCTGGGAGCTGACATTTACGAAGTTATCAGTGTGATCACATAAATTGACCATCTTTGACCAACTACTAAATGTAATGATAAAATCAAAAGGGGAAAGAGAAAAGTTATTTATCTACCACCTACTACATGCCAGTTCTATGCTGTACACTTTAAAAATATTAATCTAATTTGAGAACATCTGTTTCCAAAAGAATTATGTTCTTTGGTATATGCCAGTCAAGCAATCGTTCTACAAGCCTTTAACGTCTATAGTTGCCTGGCATTCTATTAGATGCTTTGTACTCAAATATGGAAATGAAATAGTCCCTACATCAAAGATCTTACATTCGATCGTGGACATGGAAGACACAAAATGTACACATATAAATATATACAAAATACTAACAAAAGCATGTACAAGTAGTAAAAAAAAAAAGAAATCTGGGAGGTAGCGTGACAGAATTGGAAAGGACGTTGATCTTGGAGATAGCAGACTTTTTGAACCCCGAATCAATTATTTAATAACTTTTTTCATTATACAGATGTTAATTCGCTGTCAGTCTCGTAATTAATCTACCTACTTCTGAGATTTATTGTGAAGATATTTCTTAATAGTAATATACAAATGTGAGCTATTTTGCTACTATCTACTATGAGTAAATCTAGTTCTAGATCTTATGATCCTAAAATATGTTTATGCAAATACACATTATAAAATATAAGTAGTATTTGCCTTAATAAGTGAGAGCACTCAAACATCATAATTACCATCATCATTGCACACTATTTGAGTCAAACATCAACTTTTTTAAAAGTGTATTGATAAGTTTTTGTTTTTACATTATAAACATTTAGAGATCACGTCTGATCCCTGAAAGGTCCCTTGAAACACAGTAAAACAATTAAGTAGTGTTAACATTATAGGGATTTCATCTGAAATTTATGCAACATTCCACATCTCTAGCACACCATCTCCCTCTATTTTAAAAAAAAATGAATAGAAATTTATTTTCTCTCCCTCCCACTCATCCACCTACAAAAAGAGAAAATAGAAATAAATTCCTTATAGCAAATGTGCATAATCATGAAAAACAAATAGCCCCCTTGGCTGCATATAAAATATTAGCAAATAAAATAATATGTCAAAAATGTTATATATACCAAAATATTATATATATATGTATATGTATATATATACATATATGTATATATATATATATATATATATATATATATATATATATATATATATATATATATATACGTAAGAGTAGTTTCAATCCTACTGTTTCACTTGATTTATCTACAGGTCTATTGAGAGGGGTAGTGTATATTCATTCCCATTTTACCTGTTAGTAAACTGAGTCACAGAGGGGTGTCCTAAGGTCTAACTTGTTGCTGTCATATCTCACATTATATAGGACACAGCTATTTACAAATGCTTTCCTCATATCGCCAATGTGCCTATTCCCAAAATATAATATCCTAAACATTTACCTTCTCATTGAACCCTGATTTATTTTAATTTATATTAGAACCTTATAATCTTCAATCAGGGATAGGGCTTAAATTTTTAAAATTCCTGGCATGGGAAATGCAAGGACTTAAACCCAATCACACTGTGCTGAAAATGATTCATCTGTGAGGCAGGGGAGGTCTGTCCCATACACACACAATTGGATTAAGATCATGGGAGGACAGTTAAAGAAAATGGAACCCTGGCTGATACTGACCATCAAAAAAGAAATGGTATATATAAGGGCCAAGTAGCTTAAAAAGAAAGAAATGAGAACACCAACTTCTTTTGTGAATGCCTATAACACTAAGGTATAGTATTTATTTCCTTAGTATATATCTTTGTAACTCATTTATATTAGGGACTCTAAAAATATGGATGAATCCAATTCAAATGAACTTCTTGAGCTTTTATTTGCACCACAAAGTAGAATTAACAAAATGCATAAGACATGTAACTTTCCTTCAGGGAGGATATAGTTATGTAGCAGATGAGAAAGGTAGGGAAACATAATTATTTCTTTAAAAGATGTGTGATTTTGTTGATATGGATACTCCCTCCACCAATGCAGATTGCTATTCCATTCAGTAGTATAAGGTTGCATAAGCTGATGGCTTAAAGTCTTTTTTTTTTATTTCAAAGTCTGATTCAATTTAATTTTTACCTCATTTTATGTTTTGTTATTCTGTATTTGACAACCCATCAAATAAGAGTATTTCTTTATACAGGACTAAAGGAGAGGAATGTATATGATACCATAGATTACTCATGTACAGTTTCCAATAAAAAATAGAATAAATTCAACATATTGGTTTTAAATCTGTCATGCTTGTTGGTATCTGTTGATCCTCCTGTTCTTTTTTATGCATTTTAAAAATGCCATAACAACTTTCCTTTCTTCCTCTTCTTTTTTTTTTTTTTTTGAGGTAGGAGCTTTCTTATTGCTCTTCCCCCTCTCCATTCCAAAACCCCTATCACTGAATCAAAATCCAAACCAAAAACACTTTACATACCAATTTAGCATTGTTAAGGGTCAAATATTCGCAATCTCTGAAAATGTATATATTAATCCTCTCCTCAAGTTTCTTTGTCAGGTGGTGGGTAGGAAACATCCTTAGTCTTCAGTCCTCAGGAGTACTGGGTGGTCATTGCATACATCCAAAATAGTAAGACTTTCAACGTTCTTTTTCTTTTTTTTAAACCTATTAATTTATTTGCAACATATTTTTATATTTTGAGTGCCAAATATTCACTTTCCCTCCAATCCCTCCACCTTCTACTGCAAAGGCAATTAAGATATCAATTATATATGTGAAGTCAGGTAACAAAGAGGCCTATATTAGCCATGTTGCAAAAAAATGAAAGCAAGAAAATTAAAGTGAAAAAAATATGCTTTAGTATGTAGTCAGTTAGCCAATTTTCTCTTTGTAAGTGGATAGCATTTTTAATCTGCTGTCCAGTGGAATTGTTTTGGACCATCAAATTAATTAGAGAAGTTAAACCTTTCACAATTAATTTTCATTTTAATATAGCTTTCACCTTGCACAATGATCTGGTTCTGTTCACTTCATTTTGCATTAGTTCATATAAGTCTTCCCAGGTTATTCTGAAGGCCCTCCTCTTTATATCTTATAAAATAGTATTCTATCATAATTCCATATCACAAATTGTTCAGTTATTCTCCAATTGATAAGCATTCTCTCAGTTTCCAATTCTTTGTCACTATAAAAAGAGGTCTGTAAGTATTTTTTTTTGGTTAAATCTTAGTCCTATTACTTTTTCATTAGTTTCTTGGGGCTACAGACCTAGTAGTGGTATTGGGGGGTCAAAATGTGTGCATATTTTATAGCCTTTTAGATATAGTTCCCTAATTGTTCTTCAGAATGATTAGATCAGTTCAAAATCATCAAAAGTGCCTGTGTCCCTATTTTTTCAATTTCCTCGACCATTTGTTTTTCTTCTCTGACATGTTTATCAATCTGATAGGAGTTCAGTGGTATCTCAGAGTTGTTTTAATTTGTCATTTTCCAATTAACAGTAATTAAAAGAATTTTTCTATGTCTCTATTGGTAATTTTGTTTTCTTCTGAAAATTGACTGCTCATATCCTTAGACCATTTATGAAAGGGGAAATCACTCAGTTTAAAAAATAAATTTAGCTCATTGCCTCATATAATTAAAAAATAAGATGCTTATGAGGGAAACTTGCTGGAACATTCCTCCCTCCATTTCTTGTTTTCCTTCTAATTTTGGCTGTATTGGTTTTGGTTGTGCAATTCAAAAAAAAAATCTTGTAATAAAATTTTCCATTTCAGTTTCCATGATTCTCTCTTTATTTCTTTTTTATCATAAACTCTCCACTTCATCCCTAGATCCATGCTCCTCTAATTAATTATGATATCATCTTTTATATCAGATGTATCTATTTTAACCTTGTGTTGGTTTATATTATGAGATGTGGTTGTTTGCCTATTTTCTGCCAAACTGCTTTTCAGCTTTCCCAGTGATTTTTGTTGAAAGGTGAGTTTTTGCTTGTTTTTTTTGGGGGGGGGTTCATCAACCCCTGGATTACTACTGTGCGTTGTGTATCAAATCTATTCCATCGATCCATCACTTTATTTCTTAGCAAGTACCAGGAGTTTTTGATGATAATCATTTTAGAATATAGTTTGAAATCTGGTACTAGTAGAGCACCTTCTTTCACTTTTTAAAATTTATTCCCTTGATAATTTTTGTTCTTCTCAATGGATGCTGTTATTATTTTTTCTAGATCTATAAAATAGTTATTTGGGTAGTTTGATTAATATGGCACTGAATAAATAAATTTATTTAGATAGAATTGTCATTTTTATCATATTGAATTGTTTGACGCATAAGTGAGTAATATTTCTCCAAGAGTTTAGATCTGTATTTGTGTGAAAACTATTTTGTTAATTGTGTTCATGTAGCCTTTGGTTTTGTCTTAGCAAGTAGACTCACAAGTATTTTATATTGTCTTCAATTAGTTTAAATGGAATTTCTCTATTTCTTTGTGCTGGGTTTTGTTGGGAATATATAGAAATGCAGATGATTATGTAGATTTATTTTACATCCTACAACTTTGCTAAAGTTGTTTGCTAAAGATCATTTCAACTAGTTTGTAGATGATGCTCTAGTATTCTCTAAGTATATCACCATGTTATCTCTAAAGAGTGGTAGTTCTGTTTTCTCATTGCTTATTCCTATTCCTTCAATTTTTTCTTTGTCTTTTTGCTATGTTAGTATTTCTAGTATATAAAGTAATAGTGATAGTAGCAGACATCCTTGTTTTACCCCTGATGTTATTGGAAATGCTTCTAGATAATCTCTATTACAGATAACAGATGCTTTTTTCCTTTAGATACATATTACTCATATTTTAAGAAAGGTTGTATTTATTCCTATGCTTCGCAGTGTGTTTTTTAAAATAGGAATGGGTATTTTGTGTTTTGACAAAAGTTTTTTCAGCATGTATTAATATAGTCATATGTTTTCTAAAAAAATTCCAATATGGTTGACCATGATTACAGTTTTTCTAAAAGTCAAGCAGTCCTACATTTGTATTATAATTCTCATTGTTTATTTCATTTGAGTTGTGTAATATAGTGCTATAGTCAACTTGCTAGCATTTTATTTGAATTTTTGGTATTCATATTCACTAAGGAAATTGGTCATGGTTTTTTCCCTCTCTTTTTGCTTTCCCTAGTTGAGGTACCAATGCCATAAAAGAAATTTGACAGGACTATTCTACTTTTTATGAAAATCTTTTCTTTAGTTAATTTTCTGCCTCTTTTATATTAGTTCAATTCTGTTGTTTAAGGGTTTTATTTTGTGCCTCTTTTATCAAGCTGTTAATTTTCTTTTCATAATTTTCTTGCATCACTCATTTCTTTTCCCAGTTTTTCCTCCACCACTTAGCTCTTTTAAAAAATTTTCTAGGAATGCTTGTTGGACTTGAATCCAATTAACTTTTTTGAAACTTTGGTTATAGCTGTTTTCACATTGTTTTTTTCTTCTGAATTTGTGCCTTGGTCTTCTGTGCTACCATAGTAGATTTTTATGGTCAAGTTCTTTTGCTGTTGTTTGCTCATTTTTCCAGACTATTTCTTGACTTTAAAGTTTATGTTAAACTTGGGCTTTGTTTTCCTGAAGGTGGGAAGGCACTGTTCCAAACTAGAAGCTTGTTTTGTGATGCTGTTTTCAGAGAAGTTCTAGGGGTTTGCAAGTTTTTTATGCTTCCAAGGTATTGTGATCCAGGGAGAGGAGTGGTCATTACTCATATGGGCTTTGCTTTGGTCTTTCCCAGGAAGGGTTCCTGTTCCCCTCCACCTGCAAGTGCTAGTGCTCTTCTCTTCCTTGGAACTGTGACCAGGGGCCCACCTCCCCTGTCGTTATCATAGGTGCTCCTTTCTGCCCTGAACCTGTGACACAAAACTTTTAAGAACAATAGAGTTGCTAATAAATGCTATCTGTACCCAGTATCCACAAAAAGGGTCCCCTTTAATCTCTTTCTGAGTTTCTCTGATCTCCATGCTGTCTTTGGACTGAGAGTTTACAGAGTTGTTGTTGCTGTGGCTGTTACAGCTGCTTCCAGGTAGGATGCTGCCATCTCATGCTTGCTCCTGGCTGACTCCATCCATGTGCCAGAGATCTTTCCTACTGACCTCCTAAATTTTCTTAAACTTGAGAAAACATCTCATCTTGACCTTTTATTGGATCTGCCACACCAGAATTTGATTTGGTGTATTATTTTAAACTTGTTTGGAGGGGAATGTTTAGATACTTTAGTTGAGCTTGTGCCTATGCTATGCCATCTTGGCTCCAACTTTCTGCCTCAATTTTTATATGGAAATGTTTTGTCAAATGAAATATTGATATCATTTTGTCCATTTCTAACTTCCCACACACATCGCCCTCCTGACAGCAGTTAGGTCAGGTGGATGACGTAAGTATTTTAAATTGTGGGCCTGAGGAATGAGGTGGTTTAGTGATTTGCCCAGAACAATACAGATGGTAAGGATCAGAACTGAGATTCCAATTCAGGTCTTCATATTTCAATTTCAGTTGCATTTTCATTCTACAAGGCTTCCCTAGTCAGAGATTACTTTCACCCTTCAATTGAGAGTATGGAAGTGGGTGGTGTGGGCAGCTGAGAATATCAATCAAATCCTTCTAGTCACCTAAACTAAGTGATCAAATGTTATGCCTTGACATATGTATTGGGTGAGACTAGATCTCAGTTGTTCCTTAGCTGTGAGTTATTCTTATGCAGCTTCCTATATACATCTAAAAGTCTGCTCAGATTGGCTAAGACACTTGGCCACACGCTCTGAAACTCTTATTAATCCTTGCAATTAAAAATTGCAACATCTGGGAGTAGAAAGTAAAAAAATATTTCAGCTAAACTCCTTGAGACCAAATTGCTTGTTGAGGAGACCTCCTTTTATCTTCTCTCAACAATTGATATTAGAAGGACCTTTGACATTTTAAAGTCTTTTGGGACTCAAGGCTTTGGGAATCTCTGTGTCCCCATTGGCGTTCAAGCAGAGTTCTTAGGACAAATGATAGCAACATCTTAATCAGAAGCCAAAGGTAAATTCAAGGTTCCACAATGAGGCAAGAAAAGTAAGGCTACACTATACCTAAGGGTAACATCTTGAAGATCCTAGCAATAAGACTCCTTGGAGATATAAGCTACTTTTATGCCACATATGTTTTCTAATTTTGAGCATACTCTCTTTTTTCCTGGATTTAATTGGAAAACTTTCTCCTCTCCCTGGCTACTTTTATTACAATTGACTTAATGTTTTATATAGTTCTAAGAGAACATGACCATATCCTTAAACCAATCACAACAAATTTCTACTCACATCTATTGGAGATTCTAGACCTGGTTCATACGCAGTGAGTAGTGGAGTTATGTCTTTATCTTATAAAATGTATCAGTGTATAGTATCTTATCTCTTAGGTGAGGTCAAATGATTTGATTGATTTACTCAATGGATCCCCAACCTTACAAGAGAATGAAGCAAGTAATGGAGAAAGAAGAACTTTTACAATCCTCATTTCTGAAACATCAGTGAACTATATCATTGAAAGCATTGGCAGTTTAATTAAGAATTTTAATGATGATAATAGAGCTGGCACATTATAAATTCAGATTGACACTTAAGATGGAGGCATAAATCGTGTTGGTTCAGTGTAATGCAAAGATAGGTCAGTCTATGAGAGACCAGTATTTCCAGAAAATTCAAAGATAACATGGCCACTTGGAAGGAACATGGGGCAGGCATTCAGGGGAGATTGATAGAGCAATGAGAGAAATACCACAAGTCCTATTACAAGTGGAGCCTATACAGGGAGACTTGGGTCAGATCATTTTCTTTAACCAGTTTCAAGACCCAGCAATATCAGAATTTTGCCAGAAATATTTTAAAGCAAAGAGAACATAATATTTTCTCCCATTAAGCTTTTCTCAACTACTTCAGCCCCAATAAATTCCCTCTGCTTAACACTTTAAAGCATGTCAAATCTGTAATTCATAACTTAATACCTAGTTATTTTCTCCTATGCATATGGTAAGACTGTACAAGATTCCTGAGTACATTCAATGACCAAGATGATTTTGTTCAACAATAGCTTACCAATAGCAAGGGACACATAAAACAGAAAGATGTACCTGAGTCTAAACACAAAATTTTCACCACATAGTATATTCCAGATATGGTTTGCAGATTTGCCAAGTTAAAAACAAGATTTCCTTACAGAATTCTATCTTCATTCAAAAGATGTCATTTAAGCAAGTCACAAAGGAAAACAAAACAAAACAAAATGGAAATGTATTACCCAATAGGGTAATACGCAGTTGAATGTGCCACTCAAGCACACAAGTATTGAGATTGTTCAGATGGGCAATGAACTGGGACCATAATTGAAGAGGAGGATGATAACTTGCTTTATGACCTTTGGAGAAACTGTTGCAACTCCTTTCCTCCCCAACAACCTTTTCAAAATCAATAATGTCATAGTCAATATGAGAGAAAAAGTCAATAATTTAATACCATAATTGCAGAAGAATCAAAATCACAGGTTATTTGAAGAGTATTTGAAAGATACAAGGTAAGTATAAACAGATAATTACCACTAATTCAAGAAACATGAAAGAAGTTATATCAAAAATATAATTGAAGATGTATCTGATAAGATGCAAGTTAGACACACCTTCAGGGCAAAAACTAGGACAAAATGGGGTTAGAAAAATTTGAAGAGTACCAGAGATAGGATGACCAACAATATCAAATGTTAAAAAAGGTCAAGATGGATGAGAAACCTTAAAAAAAAAAAGCAATCAGGGAGAGCAATTAAAAGATTATTGGTAACCTTGAAGAGAGAAGTTTCTGTTGAATGATGAAACTAAAAGCCAGATACCAAGGGACTGAGAAGTAGAGAGGACAGGAAGTGGAGTCAAATTGTATAATCTTAATTAACATAAATTCTATGATTGTGTAATATATGCATGAAAGGTGGAGAGTTCTGAAGCCTGTCTTTGGTGCAGTCAATTTAAAAAACAAATAAACAAGAGATCTAGCAGGATCTGTACGCATCTTCCAGTCTGTTGTAAGATTGATTGTGAAGATATGATCTGTTGTAGAATTTTTTTTTTCAAAAGCTTCCACGTTCCTTGTTTATAAATTCATCCCTCTATATGGATAATTCTGATAGTGATTTTATTCAATTCACTTTAATAAGCTTTTTTTTTTATTCCTCCTACTCTCTGCCAGATACTGTGTTGGGCACTGAGATTCCCTCTCTATAAAGAGCTTACAGATGCGAAAGTGATACAGATATGTGCACGTAGAATTGTAAATAAAATAGACACAAAGTAATTTTGAGGGAAAATATTTTCAGTTTGGGGATCAGACAGGGCTTCAAGTAGTCCCAATGTTCTTAACATTTTCAATGTCACATACCCCTTTGGTTGTCTCGTAAAACCTATGGAGCCCTTCTCAGACTACTGTTTTTAAATACCTAAAATAAAATACATAGTACTACAAAAGAAAGGAGGCAGCTTAGTAGTTCAGCTGATAGAACACTGGGTTTGGAATCAGGAGAAGCTGGGTTAAAATTCAGCCTCAGATTGTTGCTACTATGTTACTCCAGGCAGGTCACTTAACTTCTGCTTGCCTTAATCCACTGCAGAAGAAAATGGCAAACTATTCAAGCGTCTTTGCCAAGATAATCCATAGATTGCATGGTCTTATTATTGATTATTTCATAGGGTCATGAAGAATCAAGAATGATTGAAAAATAACAAGAAAGGAAACCATTCATATTTAACCACAGTTATCAAAATGCTTTTAAAAAAGTTCAACTAGGCTGGTGACCTCTAATATTGAAGGTAGAGTTTAAGCTGAGCTTTAAATGAAACTAGACGTTTTAAGAGTTGCGGTAAGGAGGGAGGCTTTTAAGGTAATGAGGACAACTATTGCAATGTCATAGAGTTGAGAGATTGAGTACTATGTATGAGGAATCACAAGAAAGCCAGTTTATTTACACTACAATGTGTGTAAATGGGAGTGATGTATAATGCCTGGAAATATAAATTGAGGTGAGGCTGTGAGATTTAAATGACCAATAAAGGAGTTTATATTCTATCCTATAGTTAATAGGCAGGTATTGGAGTTTATAGAGAAGAGACACCAGTCAAATTTGATGTAGGGAAAAAAATCAATTTGGTGGATGATAGGATAGTTAAAATGTGAAGGATAGATTAAAGTAAGGAGAGACTTGAGGCAAGGAGCCTAATTGCAAAGCTATTGCAATAGTCAAGGCAAATATGTGACTAAGGCTTGATATTTGATTTTGGCTATGTGAATATTGAAAAGTATAGCATAAAAATGCACATTTACAGGGTTTGTTTTGTTGAGACAAAAGGTCATCTCTTCATTAAAAAAATTGGAATAAGGGAAGAGAGAATTGGACATATGGTCAAGGGATAAGAGGAAAGGCATAAGGGGAGCTCATAGTCAATGGACTTTATTTTCTCATTTCTTTCAAATATATCATGTTGCTTAATGTTTCAAATTTTGCAAGTATCACCCCCATCTTTGTGCAATTTATCTATTTGAGATGCTCTTATTAGCTTTATTTCATTAGCTTTCTTCTTTCTCAGATAGTGTCCTACGTTGACTTAGAAGCTACAGTCCTAGGCCTGGAGTCAGCAAGACCTGAATTGAAATCTAGTCTGAGACACCTTGTGGTTGTGTGACCCTGGGACCTCGGTCTTGATTTCCTCAATTTTAAAATGGTAGTAATGACAGCATCAAACTAGCACGAACATCCCAGGATTGTTATAAGAATCAAATAGGATATTTGTAAAGTACTTAACAGGGTGCCTGGTATGTTGTAGGCACTTAACAAATGCTTTATTCCCTTTCTTTTCTTACTGCGGTATTTCCATTGTCATTGATAATGGATGGAAGTCGCTATGAAAATCTTGACTGAATTGTTCCATCTTTGTTTGTTTGTTATACTCCTTTCATTTACTAAGCCATAAAAGGGTAAAATCTCTTTTAGTTGAATGAGTGCTCTCACTGGTGATGTTATAGATATTTTGAAGTACTGAGCTAATTATGGGTGAGGATACTGAAACTCTGAGAACTTTGAAATGTTTGATCTCAGTTGCAATATAATACTGTGAACATCTGTGCTCAATACTGGAAGCTTCTTTAACACCCCACACCTTCTCTCTATCTGAGTTTCAGATATGCTATATTTCATGGTTTTATATGCTTAAACATGAATGTGTTTAGGACCATGCTTCCACTCATAATGTAAATACAGTTGTGTGGTAGTTATATAAGCATTTTTTTGTCCTACTGCAGTTAAAGATCTGTCAACATTTACATTTTGAAGTCCTATTTCCAAGAACTCACAACCTTAATGATTCAAGCTATCAAAAATATTAAATGGGAAAATTATCCAAATTTATTTTATTTTCATATCAGTCAACTCAGAACTTAGAAGAAAGCTTAGAGAATTTAGAAGATTTAAGAGGAAAAAACACAAAATACTTGTAACAAATATACATAGTCCAGAAAAAACAATTCCTACATGGATCATGTTCCAAAATATATATCTCATTTTGTACCTCAAATCCAACACCTCTCTGTCAGGAAATGAGTAGCAGAAACTATAATTTGTCCTCTGTAATTATGGTTGGCCATTGGATTAGGTAGACATTTTAAATCTTTCAAAGTTGATTAACTTTGCCAAATTGTTATTATATAAATCATTCTGATTTTTTTTACTTCACTCAGTTCATACGAGCCTTCCCAGAGTTGTTTTAACCAATGGTTTTTAGTCTTTTAAAAAAACAAGCAAACGACAACAGTTCAATAAATTTTTAACATAATTTATTTTGCCATTTTCCAATTGATAGGTGCCCTCTTGGATTCTATCTATCTATCGATCTATTTGGTATCACAAAAAGAACTGTCGTAAAAAAAAAAATACACCTTAAAATGAAGATAGAACAAAAAGTTTTTTGGACTTTTTATATTGGTCACAAAAATATCATTATGAGAAAGTTTTATTTTTCAGGTCCCTAATCTTTCTTAGACATGAGAAAAAGAACTTTTATTAGACTAAGCATGTCTAATTCTGAATCTCCAGGACTAGAGGTATTTTAATAGATTGTTCTGGAAGGGATACTAGCTATTTTCTGCTTCAATGTTAGTATTTTTGAAGTGAAGAAATAGACAGTTATCCACAACATATATACACATTTTGCTTCCATTTTTTCTAATGCCCAGGTCACTTCCCTAAGTGTCCCCAGACAAAAAAATGGCATTTTGGAGTTCCCTTTAACAATTATATTACTTAGTAATAGTTTCATTTAAAAAAGAGTGGAAAACTTAGGGCAGTTAGAACAGAAAAGCACAGTCACAACAGAATAAACATTTTGAAGTGTGTGCGCTTGAAGGTTAGCATGGTATGATGTATAGGACATTAAATTTAGTCAGAGAAAATTGTTTCAAATTATATCCTTGACACTTACAATCTGTATGACCTTGGCCAAAGAACTTAACTTCTTTGTGTCTCACTTTCCTGATCTGTAAAATTAGAGGGCGGGAACTTATAGCCTCTAAAGTACCTTCATACTCTAAATCTGTGATTATGTGAAAGTTCCAATGGAACTGTTGTGAATTTAGGATCTCATGTCATACTGTGTGTAGGCTCTTTTCAAAGAACACTTTAATGAGTGCCCAAGGAGATGAGGAGCCTTCCTTTTCTGTTTGCTTAAAAAAATTGGACTCGGAAAAAAAAAAAAAAAAAAACTAACAAAGATGGAAAAAAAAAAAAAAACCAACCTCCTATTGGTTCCAGTTGGGCTCCCAAACATTTAGAAGCTTCAAATTGCCTTAGAGTCAATTCATCCCATTGTTATGAGCTGTTGATGATGATACAATTCTCTCATTCACAGTGGGTGAGCTCATACATCTTGCAAGCTGCAACCCTTGGTCTTTCACAGGACTAAAAAGTCCCCTCTTTGCCCTGGAGCTGCCTGGTTTGATATGAAATGGTCGTTGGGTTCATGTTCTTACTATTGGAAGAATGAGCTCACATGGTTGTGGAATAAGGGAAAGTTAGATTCTTGAAGTTACTCCTAGACTGTCACAAGTTATACCAGGAGACATTCTGGGATTTTGGAATCCTGAATGACAATCTAATTTTTATTAATTCACTCATTCCTTTAACAAACATTTATTAATTACCTAGCCTAAGATACTGGCTGTGTGACCCTGGATAAGCCACTTAATATCTGTCCGTCTTACTATCCTCAACTGTAAAATGTGAATAATAGTATCTATTCTCCCAGGGTTCTTGTGAGGATCAAATGAAATGCAATTTGTAAAGTGTTTAATACAATGCCTGATAACATAGTAAGGAATTAACAATTTTGCTATAACATGTGATGATTTTATAAGCATTCTTCTTCCAACATTCCTGTAAAGTAGATGGAAGAATGTGAATTCCTTAAGAACTTGGACTGTACTTCTGGGGGTGGAATCAAGATGGCAACATAGAAAAAGTGCTCAACTGAGCTCTCCCAACATTCCTTTCCAAACAACTTTGAAAGATTGCCTCAGATCAAATTCTCGAGTGGCAGAAACAACAAAAACTCTGAGAAACATTATTCCAGCCAAAGACAATGTAAGAGAATGGAAAGAGAGATCTGTGACAAGAGGAAGAGACTGTATACCAAGATAAGGTTAAAATATATACATGATTCAAATGTAAAGGGTAATATCATAAACAAATTTGGAGGACATGGAGTAATTACCCTGTAAGATTAATGGATAAAGGAGTAATTTATGACCAAACAAGAAATAAAGAGCATTAGGAGATATACAATGGATAATTTTGTTACGTTAATTTTTTTTCAGAAACAAAACTAATGCACTCAAGACTCTAAGGAATGCAGAAAACTGGGAAAAATTTACAGCAAGTTTTACTGAAAAATGTCTCATTTCTCAATATATGTAGTTCAGTTAAATTGATAAGTATATAAGGAATTTCCCATTTGATAAATCATCAAAGGGTATGAACAAGAAGTAACCAGAAAAAAAAATTAAATCTGTCTATAGTGAGATGAAAAATGCTCTAAATCACTGTTGATTAGAGAAATACAAATTAAAATAAGTCTGAGATATCAACCAATACCCATCAAATTGGTTAACCTGACAGAGAAGGAAAATGACAAATACTGGAAGGGATGTGGAAAGCTTGAGACTGATGCACTGTTGGTGGGTTTGTGAACTCATCCAGCCATTTTGGAGAAGAATTTTGGAACTATGCCTAAAAGACTTATAAAATTGATCATTCCTTTTGACCCAGCAATACCAGTACTAGGTCTGTATCACAAAAAGTTAAAAGAAAATAGAAAATGACCTATTTGTACAAATATAATTTTAGGAGCTGATTTTTTTGTGATGGCAAAGAATTGGAAATTAAGAGGATGCCTATCAATTGGGGATGGTTTAAGAGATTATGGTATAGAACTGTATGGAAAATTATTGCGCTATGAGAAATAATGAGCAGGATCGTTTCAGAAAAACATAGAATGACATATCAACTTTTGCAAAGTAAAGTAAGCAGAATTAGGAAAACATTGTACATAGTAACAGGAAAAGTATAAGGGTGATCAGTTGTGAAAGACTTAGCTACTCTGATCAAGACAATGACCTAAGGAAATGCCAAATGACCCAAGATAAAATTGCTCTCCACCTCCAGGGAAAGAGAGAACTGATAAACTCTGAATGCAGATTAGAACATACTTTTTTTAACTCTACATTTAAAATTTAATTTTATTAGTTTTATTTTGTAACATGGCTTATATGGAAATATGTTTTTCATGACTTTGTATGTATTACAATATAACATTTCTTGCCTTCTCAACATGGTGGGGAATGGGAAAGAGGGAGAGAATTTGCAACTCAGTATTAAGAAAAAAGATTGTTAAACATTTTATATGTAATTGGGAAATATTTAATGAAATAAGTAAAAATAAATTTAAAAAGAACAGGTCTTCTCCCTCTCCCCTTTTGGATCCCCAGTTCATATATAATATATTGTCTTACACATATCTGAATTTAGTAGATGAAAAAAACTGAGGACCCCAACCTGCCTAGTAAGAGAACTAGCAAATGTAATTCAGAAAGGCAGTGGTTTGCCCAGAAAGGAGCTCTAGTTATGAAGTCAGAGATTCCAGATTCAAATCCCCACTTTGTCACTTGCTACCCATATGACCTTAATCAATATCTTTAAGCATTTTGGGCCCAAATTTTCACAGCTATAAAATGAAGCGGTTGGACTGAAGGACATCTACAATCCCTCCCACAATCTATGAACCCAAGTCCCATATTACATGAAAGTCAAGGGCAATTTACAATCTGAAATTCCATTGAAGTTGGTTTGAGTAGGAAAGGATATGACCAATATTTAAATCACACTAGGCTACACTAAATACATATTCTATTCTGTAACCTTTTAATGGCCTATCCATGCCAAATTTCTTTTACCACCTTCCTTTTACCTTTAATAGTCAACTTATTAGTAGGCAGATTCAAGACATCAGGTCCTCAGCAATCTGACCCAAATCTACCTTTCCTACTTTATCTTTATTTGCATTTCATATGAATCATAAACTTTAGCTACCTTCATCCCCTTATTCTTCTGTGCATATACCTTCTGCATTCCAACCCTTAGCAAGTTTTTCACCAGAATTAATCGTATCTGTAGTGCATTTCCCTCCTTCACCTGTCAAAATTCTATTCATCTTTGAGGGTCCAAATACTACTTCCTACAGAAAACTCCCTGACCACACCAGTCTATAATTAACTCTCCTTCCTAAGAATATCTTAAATACTTGTAATATATTCCATTCATTGACTTGTGGCTATTTCAATCATTCATCAAATATTTAAGGACAATGTCTAGCAATTGTAACATGGACATTAAGGGTGTTCCTAGCTGATGTGGAAACTACAATCTGACAGAGGTCATAAGATAAAACACAACTCCAAAACCAATGAGAATATGCTAAAATCATGAGTATAAAGTGTAAAAATTGAGATTATTTTCTTAGTCGTGATATACTATGTTTCTGAATCTCCTTATATGAATAATAATAGCTAACATTCATATAACACTTATGTCCATGTACTGTGCTGAGCACTTTACAATTATTATCTCATTTGATTCTCTTAGCAACACTAGAAGGTAAATAGGTGTTATTATTATCTTATAATATGCAATTATCTTATCGCATAGATAAGAAAACTAAAACAAAGGGAGCTTAAATGACTTGCCCTGGGAAACTCAGCAAACAAGTCTGAGTCAAGATTTGAACTTTGGTTTTTCTGAATCCAGAACCAGTGCCCTATCTACAGCACCACTTAAGGGCTTCAAGGTTTATAAAACATTTTCCTGAAAAGAACTCACAAATACTCAAGTCAATTCATTATAGTTTTTACTGCTTGAGAGCAGCAATTGCTTTATTCTTTGCATTTGTATTAAAAACCTAGCATAATGCCTAGTACGTAGAAGGTGCTTAATAAATCTTTTCTGGTTGACTAACTACTGGATCTTACTACTTAGAGGATGCCTCAGAAGTAGCAATCTATTGACACAATTTGGGGCAGCTAGGTGGTGCAGTGGATAGAGGACCAGTGCAGGAGTCAGGAGGACCTGAGTTCAAATCTCACCTGAGACACTTGACACTCACTAGCTAGTGTGACCTTGGGCAAGTAAATTAATCTCAATTGCCTCAACCTGGGTCATCTCCAGTCATCCTGATGAACATCTGGTCACTGGGTTCAGATGACTCTGGAGGAAAAGTGAGGCTGGTGACCTGCACAGCCCTCCCTCACTCAAAACAAAGTCAAGTGCAAGTCATGTCATTATTTCAATGATGGCATAGTCTTCTTTGGCAAGGAAGGATGAACACACACACAACCATTTCTTTGCAGGAGTATGTAGGTGACTCAATGTTTTTGTTCTAGAAAGATGATTTTAAAAACATGAGACTATTATCTTCAAAATCTTTTCTCTATGCAGTCAGGATGGTCATTTCCTGCACATTATTCGTTCAGCACATATTAATCATCTGCTATTTCCAGGGGTCCATGCTAGATAGTTATCTTTACAAGCACTTGACAAATGTGTATTATTACTATTCTTCATACTTTTAGAAACTAGACCTGTGATTGCACTGATATAGGGAACTTCAAAGTTAATAATTTCCTCTCAAGATGGCAAGTCAACATTTAACTGCAACTTAATTTTTTAAAGAATTGCCTAGACTCTAGAGCCCTGAACAATTAAGTGACTTGTATCTAGAATCACATTGAGAGTATGTGTTAGAGATTAGACTTGAACCCAGGTCTTCCTGTCTCTTAGACCAGCATGTTTTTCTCTACCACCATGATTTCTCTAACTACTAGCATTAGCAGCAGTTAAATTAACATTTCTAGATGATCTAAACAATTTATTATCACTATCAGTGCCTTGAAATATCTAAATAGTAATTTGATGAGAACACACAATTTTTTGACTTGCAACTGGCATTATTCCTACATTTACATTTAATTTTTAAGGCGGTTGAGTGACAAATTACTAGTGACAGGGGATAGTTTGAATAACAATTATTTTTATAACTCTTAGATTAGCAGAAATTTCTGACTTTATTGAAATATCTTCAACCACACTGTGAATGATTCCTAATAAGTCATTAATGTAACTCTTTCAGTGGGTCTTAGGAAGCTTTCTCAGATTCAGAATCCAAACTTTTCCTTAAGTATTTCCAAATTCTGTTAGACAATATGTGGACTCAAGAAAAATCTAGTATTACAAGACACTATGCTATGTGCTATGTGAATAGAGACAAAAAAAAGAGGATACAAGCACTCCTCAATGTGTTTGTAGGGAATTAGGCTATTAATTCAAATAACCAGAAACTAAACTAAAATATGATCAGACATATAGAAGTCAAGCAGAATATCCTGAGAGGTTTGGGGTTCAAGACTCTCCATTCAAGATGGGCAGAGAGGAGAGTTCAAGGAATGCTTTCTGGAGGAAGTAGTGCCAAAATAAGGTTAATCAGGAAGTTTCTAAAAGTAAAATAACTCTGGTTTTGAGCTTATAATATTTCTAAAAAGTACCATTATTTAACTTGAATTACATCTTGTCTTTCAACCTAGATTTGAAGTTCCCTGAGAACAGAACTTGAGATTTAGACATTATTTTGAATTTTCACACAGGGCCTTAGACACACTAGGTGTTCAACAAATATTTTGATTTTTGGAGGGGTAGGAGCCAAGATGGCAGTATAGAAAGATTCACATATGCTAGCTCCGAAACCACAGACCATAATTACCTGTAAAGAGGAACTCCCCAAAAATTCTGGAGCAGTGGAAGCCGCGCAGCAATGGAGTGGAGGAGGTTTCTGTTCCAGAGAGCCCTGTAAAACTGAAACCAAAGGTCCATTGCACACTGGACCCAGAGCAGAGTCCAGCCCTGCCTTGGTTGCCCAGCACTGAGAGGAGCAGATCCGAACCAGCTTCAGGGATGGAATCTTCAGTGGCCACGAAGGTCCTTCCACCCACAGATACCACAGGTTAGTGAGAGCCACTTTTTGGCTGGCCAAGGGGGAGCGGGGTGTCTTCATAACTCAGGCCCTCAGAAAGCAGCAGCTGAGGACAGGGGCTTCCAAAACAGGCAGGAACTCAGATTCATTTTTGAAGGTCTCCTCAAAAACCCCCTGAGGGAACTGAGCCCTGTGAGGTGGACCTGCTCCTACCTGAGAACCTGAATTTAATCTTACATTGAATAGCTGCCCTGCCCCCCGCTGAAAGCCCTGAGGCTGGGAAGCAGCATTTGAATCTCAGACTCCAAGCACTAGCTGGGCAGATCTGGAAGTGAGGTGGGGGTGGAGAGGAAACTCAGAAGTCAAGTAACTGGCAGGGAAAATGCCCAGAAAAGGGAAAAACAAAATAAGACCATAGAAGGTTATTTTCTTGGTGAACAGATATTTCCTCCTTTCTTTTCTGATGAGGAAGAACAATGTTTACCAAAAGGTAAAGACATAGAAGTCAAGGGCTCTGTATCCCAAACATCTGAAATAGATTTCCAATGGGCTCAAGTCAAGGAAGAGCTCAAAAAGGATTTTGAAAATCAAGTTAGACAGGTGGAGGAAAAGTTGGGAAGAAAAAAGAGAGAGATGCAAGAAAAGCATGAAAAACGGTCAATACCTTGCTAAAGGAGACCCAAAAAATGCTGAAGAAAATAACACCTTGAAAAATAGGCTCACTCAATTGGCAAAAGAGGTTCAAAAAGCCAATGAGGAGAAGAATGTTTTCAAAAGCAGAATTAACCAAATGGAAAAAGAGGTTCAAAAGTTCACTGAAGAAAATAGTTCTCTCAAAATTAGAATGGAACAGATGGAGGCTAAGGACTTTCTGAGAAACCAAGAAATCACAAAACAAAACCAAAAGAATGAAAAAATGGAAGAGAATGTGAAATATCTCATTGGAACAGCAACTGACCTGGAAAATAGATCCAGGAGAGAAAATTTAAAATTTATGGGACTACCTGAAATTCATGATCAAAAAAAGAGCCTAGACATCATCTTTCATGAAATTATCAAGGAAAACTGCCCTGATATTCTAGAACCAGAGAGCAAGATAAGTATTGAAGGAATACACCAATCACCTCCTGAAAGAGATCCAAAAAGAGAAACTCCTAGGAACATTATGGCCAAATTCCAGAATTCTCAGGTCAAGGAGAAAATATTGCAAGCCAGAAAGACACAATTTAAGAATTATGGAAATACAATCAGGATAACACAAGATCTAGGAGCTTCCACATTAAGGAATTGAAGGGCATGGAATAGGATATTCCAGAAGTCAAAGGAACTAGGACTCAAACCAAGAATCACCTACCCAGCAAAACTGAGTATAATTCTTCAGGGGAAAATATGGTCTTTCAATGAAATCGAGGACTTTCAAGCATTCTTGATGAAAAGACCAGAGCTAAAAAGAAAATTTGACTTTGAAACAGAAGAATGAGAAGAAGCATGAAAAAGTAAACAGCAAAGAGAAGTCATAAGGGACTTACAAAAGATGAACTGTTTCCATTCCAACACGGAAAGACAATATTTGTAACTCTTGAAACTTTCCAGTATCTGGGTAGTTGGTGGGATTACACACACACACACACACACACACACACACACACATACACACACATGCACGCACACACATACACACATGCACGCACACACAGAGACAGAGAGCACAGAGTGAATTGAATAGGATGGGATCATATCTTTAAAAAAATTAAGGTAAATGGTGAGAGAGAAATGTATTGGGAGGAGAGAGGGTGAAATAGAATGGGGTAAATTATCTCTCATAGAAGAGGCAGGCAGGAGACTTTTTAGTGGAGGGAAAAAGAGGAGAGCTGAGAAAAAAACATGAAGTTTACTCTCATCACATTTGACTAAAGGAAGGAATAAAATGCACACTATTTTTGGTATGAAAACCTATCTTACAATAGAGGAAAGTGGGGGAGAAGGAGACAAGCAAGGTGGGGGAGATGATGGGAGAAGGGAGCAATTTGAAGTCAACACTCTTGGGGAGGGACAGGATCAAAAGAGAGAATAGAAGCAATGGGGAGCAGGATAGAATGGAGGGAAATATAGTTAATCTTACACAACACGACTATTATCGAATTCATTTGCAAAACTACACAGATATGGCCTGAGGGAGGGATGGGGAGAAGTTGGAACTCAAAGTTTTAGGAACAACTGTTGAGTATTGTTCTTGCTACTAGGAAATAAGAAATGCAGGTAATGGGGAATAGAAAGTTATCTGGCCCTATAGGACAAAAGAGAAGATAGGGACAAGGGAAGAGAGGGATTATAGAAGAGAGGGCAAATTGGTGACAGGGGAAATTAGAATGCTCGGTGTATTGGGGTGGGGGGAAGGGACAAATGGAGAGAAAATTTGGAACCCAAAATTTTGTGAAAATGTATGTAAAAAGTTAAATAAATAAATTCATATAAGAAGAAAAAAATTAAAAAAATGTTTGTTGATTTAAGAAATATTTTGATTTTTGATTGCTTAATTAATAGACTGTAACAATTTTTTTCTCTAATTTTCCTCACATGACTAAATAGAATAGAGCCACCTACCCTAGTGGAACTATATCAATAAACTGAACTTTCCTGTTTTAGATGAGGGCATGTTTCTTAGGTCAGGAAGTCAGTAAATGTTTGAGGCAGGATTTAAATTCATTTCTTGATTTTAAATTCTTTACTCTATCCACTATGTGTATTAGTTCTTTTGTGATAATATTCTAAATGATAAATCTACTTCCAATCTCTTCTCTCTTTAATCAGTCCTTCACACAACCAAGAAGTTGATGTATCCAACAAATGTATCTGGCCATATTACTCTCTGAACGATTCTTTTATGACTCTCTATTGAATCTATTAGAATTTTTAAAATCATGAGCCTGACATTTGAAGTTCTCCACAATATGGCTACTACAAACTCGTTGAATTTTGTTTCCTATTACTTCTGTTCACATATCTCATTGATTTCAAACTGGCTTATTTCATGTACATGGCATTGCATCTTTCAGTTCTGTCTGTTTGCATAAAAAGTCCACTGCATCTGGAATACAATCACCCCTCTCATCTTTATTTTTTTTAATTAATTAATTTATTTTTAGTTTTCAACATTCATTTCCAGAAGATTTTGTGTTTCAATTTTTCTCCCCATCTTTACCTTTCCCGCACCTCAAGACACTGTGCTTTCTGATTACCCTTTCCTCCAATCTGCCCTTCCTTTTATCACACCCCTCCCTTCCCTTATTCTCATTTTCTCTCTTTTCCTGTAGGGTAAGATCTATTTCTATAGCACATTACCTGTATTTCTAATTTCCTTTGATCCAGAAATACCCCTTCTAGGGCTGTATCCTCAAGAGGTCATAAAAATGGGAAAGGGTCCCACGTATACAAAATTATCTGTAGCAGCACTCTTTGGGGTGGCCAAAAACTGGAAATCAAAACAATGCCCATCAATTGGGGAATGGCTGAATAAATTATGATATATGAATGTAATGGAATACTGTTGTGCTATAAGAAATGATGAACAAGAAAACTTCAGAGAGACCTGGAAAGACTTATATGATCTGATGCTGAGCAAAAGGAGAAAAACAAGGAGAACTTTGTGCACAGCAGCAACCACAATGTGTGAGAATTTTTCTGGTACACTTGAAACTTCATTGCAGTGCAAGGACTTAAAAAAATTCCCAATGGTCTTTTAAAGCAAAATGACTTCCACATCCAGAAAAAGAACTATGGAATTCAATCGCAGAATTTAGCAGATTTTTCTTCTTATGTATTATGTTTTGGTTTATTATATGATGTCTTCCATTCATTTTAATTCTTCTACACAGCAAGAGAGAGAGAGAGAGAGAGAGAGAGAGAGAGAGAGAGAGAGAGAGAGAGAGAGAGAGAGAGAGAGAGAGAGAGAGAGAGAGAGAGAGAGAGAGAGAGAGAATATCTAGGCTCTGTGTTTGATCATGGCTTTCATATAGTCCCATAATTTTTAAATTTTCTCTCTTGGATCTATTTTCCAGGTCAGTTGTTTTTCAATGGGGTATTTCACATTCTCTTCTATTTTTTCATTCTTTTGGTTATGTTTTTTTAATTTCTTGGTTTCTCATAAAGTCATTAGCTTCCAGCTTCTCCATTCTAATTTTTAAAGAACTATTTTCTTCAGTGAGTTTTTGAACATCCTTTTGCATTTGACTAACTCTACTTTTTAAAGCATTCTTCTCATTGGTTTTTTGGACCTCTTTTGCCATTTGAATTAGTCTATTTTTAAATGTGTTTTCTTCAGCATTTTAGCAAACTGTTGACTTGATTTTCGTGATTTTCCTGTGTCAATCTTATTTCTCTTCCCAATTTTTCCTCCACCTCTCTTACTTTGTCTTCAATATCTTTTTTGCGCTCTTCTATGACCTGAGGCCATTTCATACTTTTTTTTGGAGGTTTCAGATGCAGAAGTCTTGACCTTTATATCCTCCTCTGATGGTACACACTGTTCCTACTCATCTGAAAGGATGGAAAAAAAATACCTGTTCACCAAGAAATGAGCCTTCTATAGTCTTATCTTTTTCCCCTTTTTTGGGCATTGTTCCAGTCTGTTACTTGATTTCTGAGTCCTGTGTCAAGTGGAGAGTATACTTTAGGAACCTGTAAATTCTCAGTTCCTCCAAGGTAGCACAGTCAGGAGCCTGAGCTCTGGTCAGGGAGCAACCACAAGCTTTTCTGCCCAGAATCTGTGAGTAGAATTCCCATTCCAGAACCTCCACCAGCTCCACTGCACCAGCTCACTTCTTCACCCCAAGGCCACCACTCAGGCCTGAGATCGAGGCTGCCTCTTGATTCCCCCAGGGTCTTTAAGCTGAGGGCTCCAAAAATGGATGCTCTGCAACAGTGGACCTAGAGCTGGGGTTTGACCCTACTTCATTCTCACTCAGATGAAAGAGCTTTGTCATTGACCTTTGAAGCTATCTTTGGCATTTGTGAGTTGAGAAATCTGGGAACCGCAGCAGCTGCCCATGATCCCACACCCAGAAGCCTGCCCCAGTACTGTCTGAGCCACACTGAGGCCAAGGCTGTGCTCTGAGGACTGTGCTCTGCAGACTGTGCTCCACTCTGAGTCTGGTGCAATAGACCTTTCCTGTGGCCTTCCAGGTTACATTGGGCAGGAAATCTCTTCACTGTCAATTTGCAGCTTCTGCCACTCTAGAATTCGTTTAGTGCCTTTTTTTTTTACAGGTATTTTATGGGCTATGATGGGAGAACTACAACAGTAGTTCTACTTCTACTCTGCCATCCTGGCTCTGCCCCACCCCCCATCTTTGTTTTCTAGAATTACTGGCCTTCTTCATAGAATATTTCTCATTTCACTTTCTACCTGAGACCTTTGCCTTACTGGTTAGGGCTTTTTTCCTCTCAAAATTGCTTTGTCTATATTTTATATTTATTTATCCATGAAAATATTGCATCCATCATGTATAATTTTATGTTTTTGAGGACAGAAACTATTTTATTCTTACCTATGTGGTCTTAAACTTAGCTCACCACATTTTATATTGTAAGACTTTAATATTACTCTCAATTTGTCCAGTTTATAACTTCTTTTTACAGTTCTTTGAATGTTGTCTTCCCATTTAAACTGTGAGCTCCTTAAGAGCTTTTTTAGTATCCTCAGCATATAGCACTTCTTTTGTTATGCTAAAAGTGCTTTGTTTTAGTCATTAAATACATTAATTTTACAGGAGGTAATATATATGAGAAGACACAATGTTCTCCTAAGGGTAAAGTAATACAGGTCAGGAATACAAATAGGGTGTTTAATAAGTTCTGGTTATTAGTTGACTGATATGTTTGCTTAATTGAACTAAATAGGAAGTGTATTGATGTTTACTATGAAAGAGATTTTTGAAGTCTTGTCAAATCATATTATTTATCATAATTCTTTAAAATATAGAATCTTGGAATTAGAAGAATTTCAGAGGCCACCTCGTTCAAACCTTACTTGATTAGAAATATTCTCTACAATATTCTTGAGAAGTGATCGTTCAGTCCTTGAAAACTTCCAGTAGTAGAAGCCCATTACCTCCTCCTCCTCCTCCTCCCAGTAATGATAATAATTAAATCTAGTACTGACAATTTATCACATGCTGTTTCATTTTTTTTAACAGATATTATTTTTATTATTTCATTTGATTCTCACAATGATGCTGGGAGATAAGTGCTATTATTATCCACACTCTACACTAAAGAAAATTGAAGCACATAGAAGTTAAGTGAGCTTCCCAGGGTCACACAGCTAATAAGTGTCTGAGGATGGATTTTAACTCAGGTCTTCCTGACTCCAGACTTATCATTCTATCCATTGTGCCACCTACCTGCCCATTTCATTTGGACAGTGATAATTATTAGATGCTTTTCCTCATAATACTGATCTTGATAAGTGCTCTCTATGTCTCTATTGCTCCCACTCTTCCATCTTCTTCTCCTCCTCCTTCTTTTCCTCTCCCCTTCTTTGTCTACCTCTCTCTTTTTCCCTCCCTATCTCTCTCTCTTCTTCTTCTTCTTCTTCTTCTCTTCTTCTTCTTCTTCTCTTCTTCTTCTTCTTCCTTCTTCTTCTTCTTCTTCTTCTTCTTCTTCTTCTTCTTCTTCTTCTTCTTCTTCTTCTTCTTCTTCTTCTTCTTCTCTCTCTCTCTGTGTCTGTTTCTCTCTTTTCCTTTTTCTTTCTTTTTCTCCCATTTCTTTTTGCCCACCCATCTTACACCATCAGATTTATACTCAATGCTCTTAGTTCTGCTCTGTGTGGTAGGTCAAGTGGAACAAAATTAACCCTCTTCCACATGACAATTTTTCTTTGATACTTTTAAAAGTATCTCTGATTTATTCAGCATGAACATTTTTTGTCCTGCAGAGCAAAACCCCTTTATGCCTAAAAAGGCATGTACAGTGAATAAAAAGATAAAGCCTATGTTCTGGTGATAAGCTTCTTCCAATTTTGGTAGGCTGATTCTTGACATACTCAGCAATTTCTGAGGTTGGTGGGTGTATGAAATATTCAGTTTCTTGGTACCTTCTCTGAGAAAGTCAATGCCAATTCATCACCTGGTCCCTACTCAAACCAATTTTAGCTGGGTAGATCCTCCTGGTATTTCTGCTTTGCTGATATAACCTTCAAAAATCTAAAATATCTTTATGAGGAATCAGAGGAAAATTTCAGAGAATAACTTGATAGAATCATAGAATTTCAAGGAAGGAAAAGAGATCTTAGAGTACAAACTTTTAGTGTTGAAAAATGGTCCTTAGAGGACATTTAGGTCAGTATTCATATGGGACAATTGGAGGAATTCAGACCTTAGATGAGAAAATGACTTGTTTAGAGAGTTTTCACTTAGAGTCCAAGTCTTCTTACTCCTACTTCCATGTTCATTATAACCAAATGTATATTTTGGAATGATACTTGGATGCTTTACAGACTATTATTGGAAACTGACTCCTCAATACCTCAGTGATTATACTTTAGTTTCTTCCCATCAAGTCGTCCGAAATAAAATTCAGGAAATATTTTCCAATACCTCATATACTTCCAAGAGCCCTCTTCTTAAAATGCATAACCATTAAAAGATTCTCTAAAGCTTAATTCACCACGTGAAATCCATAGCCATCTGCAGTATGCCTGTTTGTGGATCAGCCTTCCATTTCTTGCCAAGTGCATTAGTAGATGCATGCTGGGAATATCTTCCCCACCCCTTTCTATTTCTACTTCCCTTAGTTAAAGTAACAAAAAACTGAAAACTTTACTTATCTCAGTAATTGTTTAGAGTTTCACATTTTGAAATCACCTCAGGAATTCAAGGGGATCATTTAAAGTCCTTATACAGCTAGAAAGCTGTTGCTGAGAGTTACAAGATGTTCAGGGATTCTAGGGCCTTGGGCAGATCGTTGGATCAGTGTTTATGCTGCAGGAGGCAGGAATCTTTGGGCTTAATTCTTACCAGGTACATATAATTCGAATCCCTTGAACATAGAAATCACACGGTAAACTTGCCTTATTCTTTGTTTCCATCCAAAATGCCCACCAGAGAGGAGATTGCACAGGCAGTCCACTTATTGGCATAGGTCATTATCTCTTCCAGAGCATGTTATTTTTCTCCCTTATCTTTGTGTTTTTTCCTAGGTTTCCAAAGCTTTTGCTAGAGAAACCTTTTATAAACTATAATAATAGAAGCAGAGTTTTATGAGTAAAGGAGGTGATGATCTCAGTAATTAATCCTTTTCTGACCACATCCAGAATACTGTCTAGTTTAAGTCATTGATGAATTGGATCATGTCCAGAAAAAGGTGAATAAGAGCTTCTTTCCAGGAACGAAAGACTTGCCATATGAGGATCTTTTCAATTGATTGGGTGTATATAAACTGAATCCAAGGAGAACTAGGAACCACACAACAGATGTATTTTAATATTTGAAAAATTTATTGGGAAGAGATATTGTTTCTTCTACTTGGTGTTAGATGGTCCAACTTGAAACAATGGGTAGAAAGTGGCAAAGGCAGATTTTGGGGTGATATGAGACAAATTCTATTGACAAATAGAGTTGTCCAAAGGTGAGGTGCCGTGATTCAATCAATTAATCCAACAATAGATATTTATTAAGAACTTACTATGTGCTAAACACTGTGCTGAGTGCTGAACATAGTAACTTCTTCATTACTCTATTTCAGAATTATCTATAAAAGGTTTGGACTGCATCTGAAGTAAGTTTCCTTCTGTTATAGGGGTCCGAGTGGAGGTTGAATTATTTTTTGGGATGGCTCTTGATTATAAAATGCTTCAGGTGACTACTAATGTCCTTTTCAACTCTAAAAATCTGTGTTTCTAAGACTCTGAATCAAGTGGTGATATCCTGGGTTGTCATAGATCTAGACAGGAGATATTTTGGACAAAAGTTTAGAGTCCCTCAGATCATACCAAATATAGTAAGTACCAGGCAGTTACTGATTATTTAGGGCCATAATATCTGTCATAATTGTGACCTAAATTACAGAGTATTCCCTATACTGATAGCTCTCCATACCATCTAGACTTGGTGGTCATGCCAGCAAGAGATGCATTGGGGTAGAATGTTTTCTGTTCCTGTAACCAGCTTGTGTTGTTGGCATTCTCTTTTATTACCTGACATGATTTTTGTCTAGTATTCATGCACTGCATGTGAGTCAGTTTTGTTTGCTACACAAACCCTGTTTCTGTGAATAAAGGAATAAAAAGTACGTCCAGTTAGAGGGTGTTGACAGAGACATGAATGTGGAGACAGGAAGGTAGAGAGGGCAGTGTGAAGGGAACAAGAAGAGGCTGTCATTCACATCTAAAAGAGGGAACCAATTAAAACTTCAGATTAATTTTGAGAGAGGAGAAGCTATAGAATCCAGGGGACACTTTGTGGGCTTTCTGTTGAAACCTGAAACCTTCCCTCTGCTCTGAATAGACCCCCCTTTGCTCTGCCCTGTGAAAGTGCTTCTTTTCAGATAATAATTAATGCTCATAGTTGGAATCTATTTAACAAAGAATACAAAGCCTAGAAGAGTTGTATTATACCTGTCATTTGTAAGTGTCCAGTGATCCTCTAATGTACTGTGATTCATGGAGCTGAAAGAAATGATTTGCCTAAAAAATTATTAATGTTCATTCTGCTGGTAGAACCTCTTAATTCCCGTTAGACATGTCAGCATATTATGACTGGGAGCTGTCAAATTCTAATGACTAAAATTTCATTTTTCTGTCTCTTCACGCTGTGTTTGAGAACTATAGGTTGGAAATAATTCCCCCAGCTAAATTTCTTCTTCATCTGGTAAATTTGGGCACCTTCTCTTTCTCTTCTTTTGCTATTTTTGTTTTTCTTTCCTTTTTTTCTTTACAATTCTTATTTGCATTTATTTTTAAAAAAAAAATACAACCAGCTAGAATGATTTTCTTCACAGAGCTATTGCCTGTTTTATGGACCATAATGGAACTAGACAGCTGACAGATTCGATGCAAAAATGTTTTTGCTCATTGAGTTGATCAAAACAGAGACTATTTAAAATAAAAAAGGTTAGTGTAATATAAAGTGTAAAATGTATTGTCTATTCTTTGTAGGGTTAAAAAGCTTTGACATTGAATATAGGTTTTTTCCTCTTTTATTCACCTTGAAATGGGAATTTGTTGACATGATTGGCAATAAATTGAGATATCACAGTAATGCTATCATACTGAAGATACGAGACCAAATAGAAACTATTGATCTACTTGTTATTACTCCTGTTACTGAAATGCTACATGGAGAGCAAGAGAAGCCAGGTTCCATTTTAAATTGTTAAGTGATTGGTTTCAAAATTTATGCTACACATGTCCAGCAAATCATGACTAAAGGAATAGGGCAGACTGTGTAGTCTATACGCAATTTCTTTTTCTTTCTCCTATTAAAAGCCTTTCACTAGAGAGTGACCCAAGAATATAAAATATCTCCGTATGCATATCAATGTATATATGCAGATGCATACACATGCATATGTATATGCATACATACATACTATATCTATCTATCTATCTATCTATCTATCTATCTATCTATCTATCTATCTATCTATCTGTCTGTCTGTCTGTCTGTCTGTCTGTCTGTCTATCTATCTATCTATCTATCTATCTATCTATCTATCTATCTATCTATCTCCACACATATACACATTTAAAGCTACATTTTCAATAGGCAGGGAAAATTAGGAGGGGGGAAATTTTTCTAAACTACGTTCCTACATTTAAAAATAAAATTAATTATAAGTGCCTTGATCAAGGGATTGGTTATTGTGTTAGAGGATTTAGCCCCCAAATGTAAAGGTCTTGTTTGACCTTCCTATCTAATTTAATCAAGTGAAGACAGGTCAAAGAAGTTATGACCTGTGATTTGCTTTGTTTGGTCAAGAATTTACTGACAAGCCCTTTGTGTGGCTTGTGACCAGAATTTAGCCTTTCTTTTGCTCTCGGTGTCTACATTAGTTTGCTTATTATAGTCGTTCCAAACATATAGGTTCTCTCATTTGGGGAATTCTGTATAAACACATACACACAATCTCACACAAGTGAATGAACCTGACTTCACTAATTAGAAGTAGCCTTGAGAACAATAGTCATACAGTGAGCTGGTACGCTTTTCTTTCTTATTTTAAGAACTATCTCCAGCTCGATGGGAGAGTTAAGCTTTGGAAGAGTATTAAAAAAGGAAAAAAAAAAACTTACAAAATAAAATAAATAAATAAAAGCACCACCCTCAGCCAAATAGTTTTGAATTTGGAATTTTTGAAACAGCAGTTTTTAAGAAGGTGTTTCCAAGGTACTCACAAATAACAAAAAAAAAAAAAATAGAATAAATCTGAGGGGCAGAATAACGAATAGATGGGGAAAAAAGAAGAAAATGTTAAGAATTTGGAATGCAAAAGAAAAGAGTAATGATTCAGTTGCAATTTCTGTTGGATGATGATATAGAATCATTATGCTAATCAGTCACACTGTTTAAGTTTTCAAAGAACTTGCAGCCATTTCACATGGACAGTTTAATTTTTATTATTCCCATTTTATAGAGGAAGAAACTGAGGCTCAGAGAAATTAGGTGATTTGATCAGGGTCAAGGAAATGACGGATAAGTGTGTGTGTGTGTGTGTGTGTGTGTGAGAGAGAGAGAGAGAGAGAGAGAGAGAGAGAGAGAGAGAGAGAGAGAGAGAGAGAGAGAGAGAGAGAGACGGAGAGACAGAGAGAGAGAGAGAGACAGAGAGAGAGAGAGACAGAGACAGAGAGAGACAGAGAGACAGAGAGAGACAGAGAGACAGAGAGAGACAAAGAGAGAAAGAGAGACAGAGAGAGATAGAGAGTCATCCACGTGATCATAATAGTGCTTTCTAGCTGTCAGGTTTGATAACCTGGAGCAGAAATCTCAAACCCACGCCTGCAGCCCTCTTTGGCTGCTCTTAAATTGTTAAGTCATATCATGTAGATCTTTGTTCAGATGACTATGTAATTGGATTAATAAGTCTTTGTGAAAAAAAAATAAAAATTTGGATGGCAACACTATGCCATAAACTTAACTGAGACATTCAATTTGAGAAAGCTGGCATAAAACACATCTTCAGAAAAAAAAAAAAAGATTTTCTAAGATAAGCCCAATTGGAATAATTCTCTCACTATTGTCTGTTCAATTCAAATCGTATAAGTTTAATTCAACAACCATTTATTAAGAGCCTTTACTCAGACTACATCTAGTCTCCCACCCCCGTGCCCAAATTACTTTCCCACTGTCTCCTTTGTATTTTATCTTTGCATAGGATATTGTTGCCCTCTTTCTTAAACTCTTCTCTATCCTTTAAAAATCAAAATGAATTATATATTGCCCATGAATCTTCCCTTATTCCATTATGTCCTATCATGAATTACTCTTGCACTTTTTTACGTAATTGTGACACATTAAAAGTGTTTGTTTAGGTTCAATATCTCCCTTCTAGAATGCAAACGTCATGAGGACAGGGACCATATTTTATTTAATTTATTCAGTAATGACAGAAGTGATTTGTACATAGAATTAATTTAATAAACATTTGCTAGAGTTCTGGAAATAAAAATAAAATAGGATGGGACTTTTATCATGGCTATCATCCTGATTGTGTGCTTTCTGCCATTTAAAGGGAGGTGATTTTTTTCTTCATCTACTTGTTTCTCTAGCGTCATTTGTAAGGACTCAGCTGGTTGTCATGTATATAAATGGCCAATCAACAAATATTTTTAAGCACCTACTATTTAATTTCTTTTATCTCTAAAGTGAGAAGTTTAGACCAGATGATCCATTCATACTCTTCAGTCTTATTCACTTTGTAATGATTCATAGTTGTGAAATGATCGGGCAGGTGGAGGGGTATCGACTGATAACTGAGAGACCAAAGTAGAATTCATTTCCATTTGGAAATGACCTTTTCCCTGCCTTTTCTATACCTCTCGCATGCACATATCAATTTCTACGTTGCACTGTAGTAATTATACACTTATGGTATATTTATTTATCTATCATATCCCCAATACTTGATTGAATGTCCCTAAATGAATTTAAGAATAAAAGTTTTCTATTACCTATAGATTAACTATTCTTCCATTTTTCTCAGTGTCTAGAAGGAAGTTCTGTTTCTGGGCATAGTAGACTATTAATAAATGATTATTGAATGATTGAATGAAACTGTCAGAGAGGAACTGAAAGAATTATTGTAGACTTGAATAAAACCAAATGTAAATAACATTTGGCATAATTACATCGTCTCTAAAATTCTTCCAACTCTGCCACTCCATATTGTCTCTGATTCTGACCATTCTTTTCAGTTTTAATATTATAGATTCTATGATTCTAAAGTATCTCCCAATGCCCCAGCTCTGATATTCAATGATGTGTAACTGTGAAGACACAGGTGGGCATGGGGAGAAAGAGAGACAGACCTAGAGAGAGAGGGAAAGGGTTAGGGAGAGGGAGAGAATGACTATAGTGGGGAGGGAGATCAACTGTGTTAGAGAAACAATAGAGGGACTGAGGAAAAGGAAAATAGAAATAGGCAACGAACACGAGTTTAGCTCTAATAGGCTACTGGAGACACAACACCTCTTCATTCGCTCTGTGTGGAGTAGGAAAAGATACATTTTTGTGGTTTATCTTCAAAGAAATCTTTGGGTTGCTGGCGTAGCCTGGAGTAAGTTTTGATATGTTCTGACTTATCCAAATTAGGACTTCCTTTATTCATACCAACAAGCTTTGGATAGTCAAAGTACCAAAACCCCAGCACTTTGAAAGGCACAGAGTGTGAAAGGTTATGGTTGGAGTTTCAGACTTCCATGTAGATGCTGCCCAGAGACTTAGCCTTCTCAAACATTGGGATTACTCTAGAAATTTGATCCAACTCAAATTGAACACATTCCCTCCCTTCAGAGTCTGTGGAGAAAAAGGAGAGTTACAGAATACAGACAAGGTATGAAAATCACATTAGGGCCTGGTTTTTTTTCTGTAAGATTATTTCTAAGACATATACCAGATTTTAGGTATAATGAGAAGGTATTCTAGATTGAGTGCCTGTCAGTATAGTACAGAACTCATTGTATAAAACAGTAGTGGTGACTCTGGTTTTGACTCCTGGAAATAAAACCTCTATCTTTCTTAGTGTGATAGATTTAGAACCAGATGGGATATTAGAGATAATGTAGTACAACATCCTTATTTTATTAATGAGGAATATAATGCCCAGATGTGGTCGAATTACTTGTAAGTGGATCTGTTATGATTTGAAGCCAAGTCCTCTGACTCCAGATCAGGTGTTCCTTCCTTAGGACCAAATTGTCTGAACTGAATTGCATGTCAGAAAATGCAGAGTTCCAGAAGGGATCAAACTTTGTCCAGGGAGTCTTTTCTTCTTATCATGAGTCCCTGGGATTTCCCCTTCTCTTGCTGTGAACTATTTGAATCACATAGCTTATCTACATCCATTAGACCTGGATTATGTGATGCCCTATTTTTTCTGTATAATTTCATATGTGTTGACATAGTTCCTGGCTAGTAAAGAAGCTCCTTGACTTCAGCAATCTTACCTAAAATTGGTTGATTGAAGTGAGGTTTACAGGATCTGTGAGGAATGAATCTCATCAATGTCATAGAAAACATAGATTTGATTGGATCTTAGAACATAACAGAACAGGAACAGACTTTAGAATCACGGAACTGTGGAGTATTATTGCCTTCCCCTTTTCCTGATTTGGCATTGTTCATGCCATCTTCAGAATGGAAAATGATCCTCATCTAGAATTTCAATCCTTTGTAACCCCTTTGCTTTGTATGGTCCAACTAAGTTGACACCTTATTCATGAAATCTTTCCTTTCATGTGAAAGTGATCCCTCACTTAAATTTCTCATAGTACTTTCCTTTGACTATATAAAATTCTACTTTGCACACCATACCATGTTTGTGTATCTTATACCTTCCCACCCAAAACTAGACTATAGAATACTTAAAGCCAGAATTTATGTAATTTTTAAAAATCTTTTATGTCTCCAGGGTTATACATTGCACATAGGAGGCACTTAAAATATTAAACTGAAGTTTTGTCGAATGCTAAAGATGGACGTTAGAATGATACAACATAGAATTGTAGCACCTAAAGGGACTTTTGAAGTTAACTAATTTAAGCCATTAATTTTGTAGAAGAGATTCAGTGATTTTTTCCACATGGTATTAACTAGGTGTTAGAGGCAAGACTAGAATTCCGCATTTCTGATCCACATCTGGTACTCTTTGTACAATACCACCATCTCAGAAACACTGAAAGATAACAAATTTGGAGGGAGCAGTGTTTGATAGAGACTTGGTAGCCAGATGATAAACTCATATAGACTCAAAACTACTCATTCAGGGACCATCCCTCTGTTATCTCCTTGTAATTTCCTCATATCCTTTATGAGTACTCTATCCTTGGTGCTGTCTAATGCAAGATTTCTAGGTGTGAGCAATACACACTATTCTAAGGACCAAAGCTGTGTTAAAGGAAGATGACATGCAGGAGAACATTGCTGGAAAACAACCCATCAGACTGTATTCCCCCACATGACAGACCCAGAGGCAGTGCCTGAGTCATTAACACAACTGCCTGAGGAGGTGGACAAGGAGAGTGATTCTGACACTGGCGTCATACCTGCCAATACACCCCAGTCCCATGGAGGTTGTCCAGGCTCTCTGGGCTTTCACACAAGTGCTGCAGAAGGCAGAACAGGAGAGAAGGTGGGGCAGTCATTCTATCCTTTGGCATATGTTCTGTTTCAAATGCCGATATCTATTTTTAGGGCTATTCAGAATATTATGGATAATGACCCTTTTGAACTATTTTGAGTTCATGTTATTCTGGGAGAGCAAGGCCAGAGAAAACAAAAAGCTTAATTGATTTTATGTTAAAAGTGCATATGCTTTTCATTATGAGATAAGTGACATTGATGGATTATTTCTCTGAGGTGCTAAACTTTGGAGGAGAAAACTGTGTGCTTTTCCTGGGCTTATTCAGTTGGGGGAAAAGTATCTATTATAAACAGTTATAATATTTATCATTTCAGAAACTATGAATTATGAGATTGTATGGATGATCAGGTCACACATAGATATTCATTTTGGTGATTATATTTTAGGGTTAAAGAAATCAGAGAGTTCCTAAACTCTCTTTTTTCCTGTAAGCTCTTGTCACACTATGAACATAGTTTTTTCTGAAAATGCACACTTATTTCCAGTAGTGTTGCTACTGTGACAATGCAAAAAATCCTTGTTCATCATGGCTACAATTATTGTTATGACTACAGATCAGCAGTCCTGGAAGCAAGGCTGTGGCCCTGGAGAATAGAAGGCTATAGCCGCTAGCATGCTGTTACAGGCCGCTGGCATCCTAACTAGACAGCTTTAATTTTAGCATAAAATCCATATTCCTAACTTTATGGAGGAGGAAGCAGATTACACTGTTTCCATTGAAAGCATCAGACAGCATTATATGGAATTAAGAAGATTAAAGAATCTTTGAGCTGTTTGAATCCTCCCTCCTCATCTCAGCTGTTTCTCAGGATATTTCAGAGAGGCCCAGTCCTTGAGTTGGGCAAGCCAAAAGAGAGAGACGCTAATAAGACACCTAGACTCAAATTCTTACCTACTAGTTCTTTGATGATTACCTCTGTATGAGTTAAGTGAAGTGATGGTGATGGCTCAGATATCTGTAGTCCTTTCTAATCCAAATCTTGTGATCATGTGTAAGAGTTGAGATTGAGAGCATATATTATTTAAATCATGGATGAGAATCTTTTAAAAGAATGAGAAGGGACATGCTGCAACCTTTGGCATTTTAAAATATTGTTTTTATTTCTTTTTTCCAAGGTGGAAATATGATTTCAGAGTCTCCGATCTAATGGGACTGGTAAGTCCTACTTATGCTCCACCGTGTGTCAAAACCTCAAGAGGGAGTCAGATGTGCGCACGCCGGTGCTTGAGAATTTAAGTTAAATCTGTAATTTCCACTCCCCCCCCTGCATTTCCTCAGAGAAATTAGCTATTCTATTCACTGCATAAATTTTCAGGTTTTGCTAGCACGACACTCAGGGTGTTGAATTTTTTATGACAAAAATGCTGTAATAATTGTTGAACAGATGTAAGTGCTGGAGAGTGGGCCCTGGCAGACCTCACGAAACCTCTATTAGCAATTTAACCCTGTTGTTGCCTCAGCCTGGCAAGCAAGGAGAGCTGTGATTTGGAATTTGGATGTGCACAAAGCCAAAGAAAGAGTTTTCCAGATAGGAAGAGAGGAACTTTAATGAGATTTTAGACTGTGATATGAAAAGCAGCATTGATGTATCCTTACCCTCAAATTAAAGCATTACTAAGTTGTCTGGCTGTATGATTCAAATTAATTGTCACTGGAAGGGCATTTGTCATTGGCTGAATGGCTCATGAAAATAAGTGAGTAGCAACAAAGTATCATCTCTTGGGGTGAAAGAGAAGTTCAGGGAGTTTGGGTTCTGACAAACAGTCTACACCTGCCTCTCTAAAGCAATGGTGTTTGGAATGAGTTTAGCATAGGCCAGCAGTAGCAAGAGTCAATTTACACCTCAAAGAACTAAGCCACATAGGGAAATACCTCTTTGTCAGCTGCCTACATAGGAGGGAGCCATCAGGGATGTGCACAGGACTTTGTCCACCCAATGATGAAAGCATGCAAATTCTTCTGAATCAAAAGGTAAATCAAAAGAAAATGGCGTCTAGTAAAATGAGGCAGCAGTGACAGCCCGTCAGCAGTGTAACCACACGACAGACCTAGTGGTAACTCCAAAGCTGCCAACTGAACCGCCTGAGGAACCTGCCACAGAGACAGATGTCACCGGGAAGAGAAAAATCTTCCCTAGTTGTGTGTGTGTGTGTGTGTGTGTGTGTATTTATGAATGCATGTGATGCATGTATGTGTTTTGGGAATGGAGTGGTTTGCACAAGGAAGGAGTGATACTGTATACTGTATATAACATAGTAAAAATCAAAACAGAAAAATTGTTAATCACCCTCAGCCTCCACACAAATCTTATTTTTGTGGAAAGAAAGCATTGGAAAAAATAAAGGAACTCTCAATCATCTAATGACATTTGTTAAAGGAATAGTTTTTTAACAATAGCTACATAAAATGAAGTTTTAAACACTTGTGTTTGTGTGGGTATGCATCTGTACATGTGTACTTGCATGCATATGTGCTCTTGTGCATATGGCATGAACCATGCACTTTCAAACACATCAACACATCTCTGGTAATATGATAATTTTGTTCTGGTCCATTCCTGGTGACAAGCATTTCTTTGCAGCATTTCTCTCATGTCATTGATAGCTAGTATGATGTTATTGTCCACATTCAAGGATTCCCACCGAATAAGAGCCTCATATATAAAGGAGGAACTGGAGGAAGGAGGCTGTGATGATTGAGGTAAATATATAAATGTGACTTAAACTCCTAAAGTATGGAGAATCCTCACTTCTTGGAAGGTATCAGTGCTGCTTTTTTATTCCCTCATGAATGTGATCAAAACTACTTAACGCTGATTCTTTGATAGTTGACCTTTGTCAGCTTGTGTGTATGCACAGTAGTGGTAGTAGTAACAGCAGCAGTAGTACTTAAGATTTCTATAGCACTTACTATGTGTCAGGTACTGTGTGAAATACTTATAATTATCACATTTTATCCTTACAACAACCCTGTGCTATTACTACCCCATTTCACAGATGTGGAAACTGAGACAGAAGGAGGTTAAGTGATTACACCAAGTTCACAAAGCTAGTACCTGCAAATGCATTTGAACTTAAGTCCTCTCAACTTCAGCTTTGGCATGCTATCCACTATGCCATCTGTCTCAGATATACAGATACCAGGTCCAACTGCATTAGTTATATGTATTCTTGAACTGCCAAGTAATATGGAGTGAACTTTCATTTAGTAACTCAGAATTTCTGGGGCTGTTAACAACTAAGTCATCCAAGTAGTGTAGTGCATGCAGCACTGGACCTAGAGTGATCAAAGCCTGAATTCAAATTCATCTTCAGACACTTAATATCTTTGTGACCCTGGGGAAGTGACTTAACCTCTGTCTGTTTCAGTTTTTCAACTGTAAAATAAGGATAATCATAGCACTTATCTCTCAGGGTTACTGTGAGGACAAAATGAAATAGGATGTATAAATTTTCTGTATATCCCTTATCTTTCCATGCTGTAGTCAGGAAACCTCTTGATATTTTTTCCTTTATGTTCTAGTGGAGGGCAATAATGCTAATGATAATAACAATAATAACTAACATTTATATAAGCACTTATGATATTGTGCTAAGATCTTTCTAAATATTATCTCACTTGATCCCTATGAGGTAGGTGTTGCTTTAAATCTCATCTTATAGATGAGGAAACTGAGAGGAAGAGGTTTTTAATCCTACGGTATTCTTAAGCCTACAGACTGAAAATGATCATTGGAGGCATCCTCCTGTTATATGGGGAAGCCAAGTGGTACAGTGGATAGAATGCTGGTCCTGAAGTCAGGAAGACCTGAGTTCAAATCTGACCACAGACTTACTAGCTGTGTGTTTCTGGGCAAGTTTGTCTCAGTTCCATCATCTATAAAATGAGATAGAGAAAGAAAAGGCAAACTACTCCAAAATCTTTTTCAAGAAAACCTCCAAATGGGTCCCAGAGTCATATACAACTACTCAAGCAAACAATAATTATGATAAGCTATTAGATGGCCAATTACATGGTGAGTAGGAGTCACATTGAATGACTATAGTTGTGTAACCATACTTGGGAAGCTTTCAAAAGGTATTAGTAGGCCTTGGCACCCTCTTTTGATTTTGACTTTTTTAAGTCTGCTGTTGGCGAAGGAAGTTGGAGGCTGAAAGTTTGTGAGTTTTCAAAGGTCAGGAAATCAGAACACTCAAGGAACTCCCACTGGGATATCAAGCTCATGACCAATTTTATGTCCAGCCTATCATTGATACCTCCATGTAAAAACAAGCACCCCAACACACACAGGGGGACCAGCTATGATAAGTCCTTAGATCTGCATTCATAAAAGGAAAGCAACTTTCAAGGGGTTAACAATCACTTTAATCAAGCACATGTATCATTCCTTTAACCAAGTACATACATCAAATAGGTATCAGAGTGGGAAGCATGGACATCTGAATTTTCAAAGCCAGGAGCTCCTTAGCAGCTTCCCAGAGTCCTTAGTGACTTCCCAGAGTCCTCAACTGGTCAAACAATGAGTGCCAGTCAGTAAGCCCCAAAGTAAAATCTCATCTCAGAGTATTAATATCTTCTTTTGAGTGAGAGGGCATCACAACCCTTGAAAACCAGTGCCTCATTAACAAAAGGCTTGAGTCTACTCACAAATCTTCTCTAATCAAACTTCCTTTAATAGGCAGACCCATTAATGAGGGGGGGGATCTTTAATCACATTAAAATAATTAACAACACAGTGACATATACTGTTTCTAATTAAAGAAACTCTTGTTTCTGGACTTTACACTTAGTAAAGACTCTTGATTGATAAAGGCAAGATTCAATGAGAGGCACCTGATTGCACTAAAACAAAAATAAAAGACCCTATTTAATTTACCATCACCTCCCAAAAACAAGAAATGACATGCAACTTTCAGGAAATGCACAGCAATAGATGACACAAAGGTTAATCTGGAAGTGACTCTACCTTTGGATGTAAACTTTATGGGTACAAGGCTGCCAAAACTACATTAAACATGAGTTCACTAAGCCCTAAGACTGAGTTGGTGTAAGGGAGAGGTGTTGTGAGGAAATGTTTGTATCTTGAAAATAAATATATTTTTGTCAAAATTTGTTGATGTTAAAAGGTTAAAGGGAACCAGGGATTGATCAGTACTGGCTAACAAGGAGGTAAGAGGTAGGCTTCAGTTGATAGTACTAAAGAAGGGATACCACAATTTCTCAGGAATACTCTTGTAATCACTGAGTATTAGAAGAAGCCAGCATGTCTCTGGTATAATGAGCGATGAGGGTATTCATTACAGTAGTCTTACAGAACAGTAGCTATAGATGATACTTGAGAGATCATCTTCTCCAAACCTTTCATTTGTAAAGTTTAGAATAACTTGATATTCCCAAGGCCTAAAAACTGGGAAGTGATAGAATCAGTCCTTGGAACATTTAGGTAGCCTAATTTTCAGCACAGTTCTCTGAAATGTCTCAGAACTAAGACTCAAATATATACACAACCAGGAAAATATTGAAGGGCAAATAAAATATCAACCTTTGTAAAAAAAACATACTATTTTGTATCCTAATTAAATTTCAAGAAATATTTACAGTGTCTGGTTTGACCTCTTCTTCATATTGAGACTGAACTCAAATGGTTACCAAAAAAAGGATGAATCAGTAAATTAGTAAATTTAAAGGAAATTTGTAAACCAACATTTATTTATCACCTATTATAAATCTGAAATATGGCTAGGTCCTGAGAGAGGTACAAATGTAGTATTAAAACAAAAATGTGGTATAAAAAAAGTCTCTACTCTTAAGGACTTTACAATTTATGTAACAAGACAAGAATTTTGCAAAATAGAAAATAATAGACAACATTTAAAAAAGGCAATAGAAAAAACAACAGCAACACTGAATTTGGGGGCAGAAGATGTAGGGCCAAATCCTTCCTCCAGCAGTCATTAGATGAAATAGATAAGCCAATTTCACCTTTCTCACCATCTCAGTTTCCTCAAATAGAAAAAGGGAAAATAATAGTTGCACCATCTGCCTCACAATGTTGTTAAGAAAACAATTTGTATTCTGTTTAACTCAATATAAATGTGAATTATTATTAGGTTCATAGAATGTCAGAGCTGACTGAGACTTTTCTTCTTATGTAGCCCTGCCTTCTCATTTTCCAGGTGAGGTAATTCATAGATGGAAAATGACTTGACCAAGGTCACAAATCTAGTTTGTAGCTAGCCAGTACTAGAACTGAAGACTCCTGCCTCCCAGTCCAATGGTTCTTTCTATTTTAATCATTCTAATTATGAATATATTATTGTAGATCTGAAGTAAAGGAAGAGGAAGTTTTGATGAAAAAGGAAGGTGAAAGGAACAAGAAAGAATCAGAACAGTGGTTCATTTTATTATACTTATTATAATTAATAGTAATATGCTGATAGTGTCATGTGAAGCAACAAAAGATGTGAAGTAAAAAGAACAGAGGAAGAATTATTGGAAATGGGAGTTGAAGAGGAGAAAGCAAAGAATAGAAAAAGAAGAGGAGGAAAATGCAATCTCATCCCATGGAATTATGCAGCTAACTTTCTCGTTTTCCTTAGAAGACCAGGACCCACTCCATCCTCAGCAGTAGATGACACTCTGGTTACAGAGAATTCTGCCCAGGCTTTTGGCTTTAAGCATCCTGCTGTCTCTGAACTGGTTATTCTTTCCAGCTGAAAACAGTTCAAAAAGGAAGACTTCTGTATGTATATCTGACACTCAGAGTAGATTTGCTGATATAACAATTATTTGCACTATTTATATTCAAATGTTCTTTTCAAAAAGCTGCATCCAAATTTACTAACTGTGCAAATCAGAAAACTTATCTCCTTTTTATAGACTAAAATCAAATTACACTTTACATTTTTCTCACTTGCAGAAAATTAGATTGCAGTACCTAAATGACTTGTGTTTATGAAAAAGGTGAATTTTAAGAACAAAATTTTAAACCGTATAAGCACTTTAATGTATGTTTTTAGAAACCTGAAATGATCTTTAATGAGATTTTCTATTAAACTAGAACTCACATACCTTGGCATGGTGGAAAGAACACTGGTTTGGAGACAGGACATCCATTTTTATTTCTTTCTCTGTACTATACTAAATATGTGACTTTGGACCAATCACTTTGCCTTTATGAGCCTTAATTTCCTCAGATGTAAAATAGGATTAATTTCCCTTTTAATTACCTACTTCATACGTATTTTAAAAGCATCAAATGATGCAGTGACTAAAAAGAGTTTTATAAACCATATATTTCAGTTGTCACTACCACCCCCACCCTCACCACCAGAACCACCATCACCACCACCACCACCATCATCATCATCATCATTGTACTCATACTAATTACACTTTTACTTTACTACACAGTCCTTTGAAATATCCAACCAGAATGTTTATTATAGAATTATTGGTCTGAATTTAAAAGAGTGGCAGTATTATAAATAAAAATGTTAAAGTATTACATGCTATCTTCAGTTTAACCTAATGAACTAATCAATTTATTTTCTGATCTGTAATTTAAGATCTGATTGAGTTTTGAATATACTGCAGTTAACAAAATCTGTCCCTTCTTACCTGGGTTCTGTCATTGTCACATGGCTTTTCGTGTTCTTAATGAGCTGTTAACAAGCTTTCAATTACCTATGCAAATGACAGAATCCAATATTGAGAGGTGGCTGTATGTAGAGTTAAAATGTACTACCTTAGAATGTTATGGAATCAATCACTCTCCCTTTCAGAGCTGTCTTGGCTCATGTGTCTTCTGTCAGGTGTAGGCTTTTTTTCCCGTTAGAATACCTACCATGGAACAAAAAGCCTCTGGGGATTTTGAAGGTGGTTAGAAGGGAGCTTACCTAAATCTTTCATAACTTTCAACTTGACTTACATATTGTCTCAAATATAAGCTTATTTTTCTTTCTTTCCTTTCTCCTATCATAGCTGTCTTTCTACCTGCACACTTCATTTTGAAGTAGTTGAGAAGGTCTGCTATGTAAGTGAAATGAATTATTTGCAGAGGTCCCACAAAAGATTATTTCTCAGGCAGAGCATGTGAATTAACTGTGGAAAAATGTGTTCAATGGCCAATGTTTTAAAACATAATCCACCAATGGTTCAACTGAAACCACTTTGTCCCCTCAAATTACAACAAACTATTCAACAATTTTTGCGATAAGGAAACTGATCAATGCATGGATATAGCTTTGTTATAATGAAAGTCTTTCTATGAATTATTTCATTTGATCCTCAAAGAGAGGTAGTGTTGTATGTTGGATAGACAACTGACCTTGGAGCCAGGGAATTCTAGGTGCAAATCCTGCCTCTGATACATCTTGGCTGTGTGGTCCTGGGCAAGACACTTGAGAATTTAGAATTTAAAGAGACCTTAGAGATCATCTAGTCCTATCCTCTCACTGACAGATGAGGCCCAGATAATGATCATTGATCCCATTTACAAAGCACATTTCAGCTCATGAAAAAAAAAATGTTCATGGATGCTTTGCGAGGATGGTCAAAGAATTATTATTATTTTGAGGATGAACAAATAACCTAAAATAATGAAATGAGTTATCTAAGATCACAAAGATAAAGAGATCAGTATTCATAAAAATGGACCTTGGCTTCTAAAACTTAAAAACAAAACAAAACAAATAATTTCCCTGAATGACTATAGTTTGTTTCTGTGGAATTCTGGTTGTTTTTTTTTTTTTTTTTAAATTAAGTTGATAAATAGTAGAGGGGGAGCAAAGACCTTTTCATTTCTGGGAAGGGAATTTTGTGGAGCATTCCATTTTGCTGCATTGACTGTCCCTAGAGGAGAAATGATATTCTAGGCTGTCTTTATAAACCTGTTTCTTTTACTTCCCTCAGTGCATTAGGGTGCCTAAAATTCACTTGCCAGAGCTTACTTCCTATAGTAATTGACCTGGAGCAAAGCTTCTCAGAGGACTACATAAACTTAATGGCTTAGCAGCCCAGTTTGGGAAATTCAAATAGTATATTGTGAATTGACTATCTGAATGTATACAGTATTTGACAGTAAAACTGATTGATTAATTCATTGATTCATTTATTGGTATAGTGATTACAGTTTTGAACGTGTAGTTAGTCAATAAGCACTTACTATATTCCAACAACTGTGTTTGGAACTAGAAAAAAATACAAGCAAAAAAAAAAATACTATCCCTGTTCTCAGGATGCTTACATTCTAATTGGCAATACAATACATAAAAGAAAGCTGTAAAAGGGCTAGGAAGAAGAGAGGGTGTGGGGAAAGCATCTTGTAGTAGGGAGGAAGACAAAATGGAAAAATGTAGAGGAATGCAGCTTGATGGGAAATAAAGAGAGAGTTAGTCTGAACACTCTACTTAAATGGAATCAGAAAGTCTTGAATTCAAATTCTGATTTTGATGCATACTAGTTATATAATCATGATACTTAGACTTCTATCCTTTTTCTTATCTGGAAAATGGGGATACAGAGAATACCCACCTTACAGTTGGTTGCTGTGATATAACGCATTTGAAGTACTTTGCAAAATTTCAAGCCCTATATAATTATAATAACTTATTTTAAAATATTTGTTGAAGCCTTTTTATTTGTGTTTGTGTGTACAGAATATAGGGGAAAAGATCAGGTGAGAGATAATTAATATAAAATACATGACTAATTTTACAAACACTGATGATCGGATGATGTGAAAATGGCAAGGATTGTCAAAGGAAGACAAAAATGATTTTAAAAACCCTATATAGAGGAAAACAAGAGATTCAAAGAAGGGATAGAATTATTCAGATCTTGTTTTTTTTATTCTTTGCCAATGAGACAATATATATAGAGGAAAACAAGAGATTCAAAGAAGGGATAGAATTATTCATATCTTGTTTTTTATTCTTTGCCAATGAGAGAATAACATGTTTGGACTGGAAAAGATTGAAAAAGAAACCAATAGGTCATTGAAATCCCATATAAACAGAGAGATATTAAGGACACCTGGCTGTTATTGATAAGTGCAGACCAATGAAGCACAATTAACTACATCTCTGGGTATAGAAAGAAAGGACAAAAACCTGACCTATATCCTTGTTGTCAGTGATCTTTGAAAGGTCATGGATGACGGAAAAGTTATTGAAAGATTAGGAAAGGAAACATGCCTCAGTTTTCAAAATAGGAAAAGATATAAGATTGTATGTTCTGTAACCCAATGAGCTTGTCTTTGGTCTCTGGCTAAATATGCGAATATTTTATTAAATAGATGTTTAGTCAACACCTAGAAACAAATGTGATATTTACTAATTGTTGACAAATTCCACCCCCACCCTTTTATTGGAAATCATTGCTAGGTAGGTCATGGGAAACCTATTGAAATAATTATTTAACATATTACCAAAATACTTGAAAATGGCACATTTTTATTATTATGAATAAAATGAAAGGATTTAGGAGAGAGGATAGTAAGTTTTACACAGATTCAAAGCTGATGGGATGACCAGAACCAAAGAAGAATAATTTATAATTTTGGAGTTAGGTCTGCAGTGAAGTGCTTCAGAGACGTATGCTTGGCCCTGTCCTTTTCAACATCACTATTAATGATTTAAACAAAGGAATCGGTGGCAGGTTTCTCAGATTTTCACATGACAAAAATCTAGAAGTCATAATTAAAATATTTGATCACTTAAAGGAATCTATAAAGACCTTGAATGCCCCAAGTATTGGAATGAATCTAAAAATATACTATTTCTTAGGGATAAAGTGAAGTATTCTCCAATTCAAAGATCAGTGAAAAGATCAGAAAATAGAAGATCAAGAGGTAGGGGTAGAAAAACCGTTTTAAAAAATAAGCACTTCTGTAGACTGCAGACGCAATATGAGGCAATAATGTGGTATTAGGGTAGCCCCACAAGAAAGGTAATATAAGCTTAGTCTATATTAATAAAAGCATAGTCTTTATAGCATCATAGAATTCAGAGCCCAATAGATGATGGTCTGTTCACCATTAGACTACACCAGGATCATTATTTTCTGTTTCCTCACTCTCTTAAAAGATGGAGCAGCAAAGAACAACGTGGCTCTTTATCTCTATGGTACGTGTTTAGGCAGAACTCCTCCCCCCAACTCTTCTCTCTCTGTTTCTCTTTACTTTCTACTTTCTATAAAGGTGTAAGGATAGTTTTTTTGATCTTTAGTGGGTCACTGGGGAAGGTGTGTGAATGTGTGCATGTTCATATTGCACTAAAAATTCCCCCCCCAAAAAAAACCCCAACAACAAACCACCTGTTTAGTTGTCTTAAGTAAATGCCATGGTCTCTCTTAAGTAAAATTGTTTATTTTCTGCATTTCAGCCTACCACATCTGATGTTGTCCATTCTCAAAAGCATTCCAATAAACAGAGAACCAGTCTTTCATATATTTGATAGAGGAATTTGTCTATATAGTCTTAAAGACTGGAGTACCTGTACAATGCTGGTAGAAATAAATACTTAAAACATGGATAGAAGTTGTTAAAAGGCAAATTTCAGGGTGACTACAAGGAAAGGCTTAACAATCAATCCAAAAATGTAATGGGCTGTCTTGGGAATAAATGTATGCCATTTCACTGGAGGCTCAGAGAAAGTTAGTTGCATGGCCAGTTGTTTGGCCTTTCAGGTGACAGTTATATTATGTGGTGGATGACCTCTGGGGTCTCTTCCAACCCTGAAATACTATGGATTTTGACTTGCTTATGGTAGAGTCATATGTCTGAATAATATTACTTGATCTCAGAAAATATTTATAATTTTGCAACTTGTAAAAGGAGAAAGGAAAATTGAGAGAATAGAAGAGAACAGATAGAAGAAAGGAAGGGAAAAGAAAGGATGGATGAAAGAAGGAAGAGGAGAGGGAAGGAGATAATAAAGAAAGGAAAGAAGGAAAAAGAGAAAAGGAAAGGGAAAGTAAGAAGGTTAAAAATCAAAGGAAAGAGAAAAAAGGAAAAGAAAGTGAAAAGAGAGAATGAAAAGGAACAAAAAAGAAAGGAGAATAAAGAGAGTATGAAATGAAGATAGAAAGAAAAGAAAGAAGAAAGAGAGATAGGAAGAAAAAGCTAGTTAACTAGTAGATGAGATCAAGGAATTATGCACTAAATATTAGGTTATGAGCCAATGAGGATTTCCTTAAGTGTATGATAGATGTTGAATATAGATTGGTACAATATAGAGAACTCTTTAGAAATATGGTATAAAGGAAAATCTCACCAGATTGTGTGGTCAGAATTCTATTTCTGGCTTTATCATTCTGTTTTCTCTTTGTACATGAGATAATCTCTCTCGCTCTCTCTTTTCCATCTGCAAACTCTAGGGGGTAAATTTTGCACATGACGCTGAGGGATTTAGCCCTGGGACTCCCATTAACACTAATGGGAATGACAGAGCTGAGTTTCAGAGCACTGGAACATTTACCCCTTGGATGATGGTGTTTTGTAGTTGTATTTTTAATTGTATTTACAAGAAAGTTATATATACAAACATTCGTAGCTTTCAGATTTTTTAATGAGTATAAGCACAAGAAGCTTTTGAGAGCCTATATGATTCAGTAAAAACAAAACAAAACACATACAGATAGATATCTACCTAACCGTTAGATAGGAGGCTTTAATTCTAGTCCTGGATCTGTGACCAGCGAGTTTTGTGACCTTGGACAAGTTCTTTCCCCTCTCTGTGTTAGCACTCACCCAATACTTTAGTTGCAGCCCCAGGGATGCAGAGAAACTTGAACATTTTAAGATGCAAACATTTGGCACAGTTTTATTTGCTACTTAGTATAAAGCCCACCAAGAGAGCAGGTCTGTGCACTCTCCAAAACAAAATCAGTTTTGCTCATCCTTGTAAAGACCTAATACTGCCTCCAAGCACACAGAGATTTTCCCTTAGCCTTTCCTGGGCCCCTCACACTTAGACTCAACCCCTTGCTGGTATTTCTACTTTCAGAGATGTTAGTGCCAAATACTTTGGAAAAGACAGTTTTCAGTAAATCACTTCATGTCATTTATTTATCTGACATTCTTCCAGAGCTAATTTTCTTTTCTTTTTTTAAATTTATTTAAGTTTTCAATATTCATTTCCATAAATTTTGAGCTCCAAATTGTCTCCCCATTTCTACCCTCTCCCTCATCCCCCTACCCAAAATGCCGAGCATTCTAATTACCCCTATCACCAATCTTCCCTCCCTTCTAACGCCCCTTCCTTCCCTTATCCCCATCTTCTCCTTTGTCCTGTAGGGCAAGATAAATTTCTATACCCCATTACCCGTATGTCTTATTTTCTAGTTGTATGAAAGAACAGTACTCAACAATTGTTCCTAAAATTTCCAATTTCTCTTCCTCCCTCCCTCCCCATCCATCCTTGGGAAGGCAAGCAATTCAATATAGGTCATATCTATGTAGTTTTGCAAATGACTTCCATAATAATCATGTTGTGTAAGACTATTTCCCTCCATCCTGTCCTACCTCCCATTGCTTCTATTCTCTCTTTTGACCTTGTTCCTCTCTAAGAGCATTGACTTCTAATTGCTCCTTCCTCCCATTTCCCTCCCTTCCCTTATCCCCCCCACCCTGCTTATCCTATCCTCCCCCACTTTCCCGTATTGTAAGATAGGTTTTCATACGAAAATGAGTGTGCATTTTATTCCTTCCTTTGGCTGAATGTGATGAGAGCAAGCTTCATGTTTTTTCTCTCACTTCCCCCCTTTTTCCTCCACTAAAAAGTCTTTTACTTGCCTCTTTTATGAGAGATAATTTGCCCCATTCCATTTCTCTCTCTCCTCCCAATATATTCCTCTCTCATCCCTTAATTTCATTTTTTTAAAAATATGATCCCATCCTATTCAACTCGCCATGTGCTCTCTCTCTCTCTCTCTCTCTCTCTCTCTCTCTCTCTCTCTCTCTCTCTCTTCTGTGTGTGTGTGTGTGTGTGTGTGTGTGTGTGTGTGTGTGTAATCCCACCAACTACCCAGATACTGAAATAAATTTTAAGAGTGACACATATTGTCTTTCCATGTAGGAATGTAAATAGTTCAACTTTAGTAAGTCCCTTATGATTTATCTTTACTTTTTACCTTTTCATGCTTCTCTTCATTCTTGTGTTTGAAAGTCAAATTTTCTTTTCAGCTCTGGTCTTTTCAACAAGAATGTTTGAAAGTCCTCTATTTCCTTGAATGACCATATTTTCCCCTGAAGTATTATACTCAGTTTTGCTGAGTAGGTGATTCTTGGTTTTAGTCCTAGTTCCTTTGACTTCTGGAATATCATATTTCATGCCACTTGATCCCTTAATGTAGAAGCTGCTAGATTTTGTGTTATTCTGATTGTGTTTCCACAATACTTGAATTGTTTCCTTCTTGCTGTTTGCAATACTTTCTTCTTGACCTAGGGACACTGGAATTTGGCCACAATGTTCCTAGGAGTTTCTTTTTTTGGATTTCTTTCAGGAGGTGATTGGTGGATTCCTTCAATACTTTTTTTGCCCTCTGGTTCTAGAATATCAGGGCAGTTTTCCTTAAAATTTTCATGATAGATGATGTCTAGGCTCTGTTTTTGATCATGGCTCTCAGGTAGTCCCATAATTTTTTTTAAATTGTGTCTCCTGGATCTATTTTCCAGGTCAGTTGTTTTTCCAGTGAGATATTTTACATTATCTTCCATTTTTACATACTTTTGGTTTTGTTTGGTGATTTCTTGGTTTCTTAGAAAGTCATTAGCTTCCATATGTTCCATTCTAATTTTTAAAGAACTATTTTCTTCAGTGAGGTTTTCTCATTTGGTTAATTCTGCTTTTCAATGCATTGTTCTCCTCATTGGCTTTTTGAACCTCTTTTGCCAATTGAGTTAGCCTATTTTTCAAGGTGTTATTTTCTTCAGCATTTTTTGGGGTCTCTCTTAGCAAGGTGTTGACCTGCTTTTCATGATTTTTTTTGCATCTCTCTCATTTCTCTTCCCAATTTTTCCTCTTACTTGATTTTCAAACTCCTTTTTGAGCTCTTCCATGGCCTGAGACCAATAAATGTTTATTTTGGATGTTTGGGATACGGAAGCCTTGAATTTTACATCTTTTCCTGATGGCAAGCATTGTTCTTCCCCATCAGAAAGGATGGGAGAAGATATCTGTTCACCAAGAAAGTAACCTTCTATAGTCTTATTTTTTTCCATAATTTGGGCGTGTCCCCCACCAGCTACTTGATTTTTGGGTCCTTTGTCAAGAGTAAGGTATACTCTGGGGAGCTGTAAGTTCTCAGTTCCTCCAAAGGGGCACAATCAAATGTGTACACTGGTCTGGGAGCAGGGAGAAGTTTTTGTGCCCAGAATCTTAACAGAGTTTCCTCTTCACAACCACCTTGCCTCCAGTTCAGTCAAGCCAGCGCTGGGGTCTGAGATTCAGATAAGCTGCAGGGGCAGGGCTGTCATTCAGTGTGAGATAAAGATCAGCTGCTGCAGGGCCTCTATGTGGGACTGAGGTAAGAATCAGCTGCTCAGTGCCCCCAGGGGTTGTAAGACCCAACTATAGATGCGAGCTGCTGTAGGGGTTGCTGTGGGAACTGCTGCCACCTGCTTGATGTGGCCTCTGTGGCAGTTGCCTGAGGCAGGAGCTATAGGAAGCCCCTTCTCCCTTCTTGACCAGCTGAAAAAAACCCTGTCACTGACATTTGGTGCCTGTAGGTTGAGGGATCTGCTGGTACTGTGACCGTAGATTCTGCCCCTGAGGCCTGCTCATGTCCTCCTCCCTGAGCCAAGCTTCACTGAGGGGCCAAGGCTGGGCTGGGCTCTGCTCCAATTCTCGTGCAACAAATGTTTCCCATTGGCCTTTCAGGTCACCCTTGGCTGGAAATCTCCACTCTGTTGTTCTCCACTTCTGCTGCTCTAGAATTTGTTGAGAGTCTTTCTTTACAGGTATTTTTTGGGCTGTGGATGGAGAGCTAGCATACGTGCATCCTTCTATTCTGCCATCTTGGCTTTGCCTCTCTTCCTTTTTTTTTTTTTTTTTTTAATAAGAAAGTATAACCCAAATTTCCAAAACTCCAAAATCTACTTCCTGCCTCTTCTATCTCTTTCTGCACTAATCAAACTTAATGAATTTCTGACCTCATTAAACACTCAGTTTGCACAGAAATATCCACATGTCCCTATGATTTTGTTATTATTAGAGTCAATTGTGTAGATGCTAATACAACAAATTACCACGATAATACATTACTATAATGCAAAGGATTTTTCTCACAATAATTCCCTGTCATACTTGGAGTAACTTTTATTTTTACTTTTCACTTTAGAAAACTACATCTCAGACAGAAAAAGTGACTTTCATGAAATCAGTACAGTTATGAAGTATCAACATTCAGTTTGGACCCTAAGTGTGCTTTCCCTCCAAACTCCATATTCTTTCTAATACATTCCAGTGATGAAGAGCAATCAATCAGATAAATCCCCCTTCCACGGTCTTTTCTGTTGGATTCTTAATAGAATGAACTTCACCTTGTAGTAGCAACTACATATGTTTCTAAAGGTCTGCTTTCACAAAAAAACAAACAAAAAAATGAATAATATTAATCACATCAACTCTTTTTTTGAGAATCTGAAGTTCTCAAAGAGTTTTACAAATATTTTATCATTTGATTTTCACAAAATCTTTGAGAATTAATTATTATCAATTATTCATTCCCTTTATCCAGTTGAGGAAATGAAGCATATTCAAATGAAAACACTTGTACAGATTCACATGACAAGTAGTTGTCTGAGACAGGTTTCAAACAAAGGTACTATTTAATTCAAGTCTACCTCTCCATTCACAAATCCACAACTAAGTCAAAAGATGTTCAGTTGAGAAGTAATGATAACTATAATCTCTTTGTGAGTCTTACTATCCTCATTTGAAAAATGGGGACAATAATAGATACATAAGTTAGAGACAGGCATCCTCTCCAAGAAATGTTTGATTAAGATGTTTTTTAGCTGTTTTTCAGTCATGTCCAACTCTTTGTGAACATTCGGGTTTTTCTTGATGTGTAATTATCAATCAACACTTCATTACCTTTTTGCTATTTGAAACAGTAGTAAAACAGTATTCCTTTCCCACCTCTTATGAAGAGCAGACCAACTGGAGCAAGAGGCAAGATAATATTTGCTGGATTCATTTCTTTTGCAAGTGATCTGACCATGAAAATAATAATAGTATCTCATATTTATGTAACCACTTAAGATTTATAAAATGTGAGAGATACAGATATTATTCAGAAGGTGACATAGGACTTCTTTCTTGCTTATCATGGAGTAAGTACTTAAAAAATATTTGCTGACTGACTGAGATTCAGATTGATAGATGAGTTCAAAAACTAACTTTTGCTTTCTGAATCTGACTCACTGAAATGTTACTTTCCCTGCAAAGCCATCGGCAGGAGAAGTACTTATCTTTGATTCCCTTCCCTTGAGTTTCTACTGGATCAATCAGATGCCAATTTTACTTTCTTCATTCCCTAACTTCCTGCTCTCATTTTTTTTCTTTTTTTTCTTGTTTTACTCAACCAGCATTTATGAAGATACACACACACACACAATTTCTCTCCTAAAGGTGTACATTCTACTGGCACGGAGGATCATATGTACCAAAAACTGTCGATACAAAATGCATTCAGAGTGTGTGGGGGTTCAGTGGGGTTAAGGACCTTAACAAATGGAAGAAGCTGGAAAGACCTCTATAGGATATGGCATTTCATTAGGTTCTATGATCTCTTGTGAAGCATTCCCGGTAGTATCTTAAGAGAGTGATTGACTTGGAATCTAAATCCATTCTCTTCAAAAGAATGACTGTGTGGATGTCTCTTTGGGATTATTATTTTAAAAACACACACACATTTCTAATTTATAGAAATCACTTTAGACAGATTTACATGTGTATATTTAGCTAGAAATGTCCCTGAAAAGCCATGTGCTTACTAGTCTTCATTAATTGCTTTCCTCTCTAGGAAAATCTAGCCTGTTTTCTCAAGGATTAACCCAGCACAACATTTTATTGGCCTAATGAGAAAGGTCTTGGGAATAACTAGCTGTGAAAGAGAATCAAATGAAGCCCAAATCACTTTTTCTGGTAGTATTTATAGCAGTTGTGTGGACCAAGTTAGATAATGGAAAGTTTTTTTTTTTTTTTAAATTCTAAAGGTTTACAAAATGTGAATCACTTTATTGTTAAAAGTATCTAAGATCAGAACAACCTTGCTCTCATAAAAAAAAATGTTTAAGGATCATTCGTTGTTATTATTACTATTGCTATTATTGCTACTACCACTACTACTACTACTACTATTACTACTACTATCAGTGTTGCTACTACTACTGCTGCTGCTGCTGCAGATGCTGCTACAGTTATTATATTTTCTTAACTTCTTTCTCTCACAAATTTTAGTCTTTTTCTGACCTTACTCTGTATGTACTTCTTCCAAGCTTTGGGCCCATGGTATCCTGCCAAACCTTCTAGATCAACCACTTTTAAGAAACCTTGAATATAACTGTCATCTCTTTTCTATTTACACATTTTGGTCTTAACTTGGACAAAATTTACTCCCATTTTATTTTCCAGGTGAATTCTTTCCTTCTGGCATTGTTCATCTCATTAGTCTGTGTTTTCTCACTCCAACTGGGAGGTGAGGGTGCAACAGTAACTTTTTTACTTAGGTTTTTTTTTTCCCTTTGAGGATATATCATTTAATCAGTATAAATATCTTTTCTATCAACATATAGCCCTCAGACCCTTTTCAAATTAGAAGTTTAAATTTAAGAGTTTCAGGGGATAAACATTTGATCATTTTATAAATGAGCTAAATATAAAAGTTCATATCATTAACAAACTGGAGGAGAATGCACACTAATACTGCTTATGACTCTGAGGGCCCAGAGGGAGTTACTGAGAGAACTTGAGATAGAGATGATCATAAGAGATGAAATTGACAATGACAATTATGTGATATTTAAACATTTTTATACAAGTAAAATTTTTTCAAGAGGGGCATGTAAAGCAAATTGCTATGATAAAGATGTGTTATCTAAGATATATAGGCAATTGATACAAATAATCAATATAAATTTATAAAATATTAGAAATTCTTCAATAGATAAGTGGTCAAAGGTTATGTACAGGTAGATTTCAAAAGAAATACAAGCTGACAATAATCATACAAAATTAATAATTAATCTTTAATAAGATAAAAGCAAGTCAATGTATCTCCAAGTTTTCAGTTTTTAAGTATCACATTAGCAAAAATGACAAAAAATGGGGCAAGTGGCAACTGCTGGCGAAGCGGTGTTAGAATGGGCACACAAGTGCAAATATTGTTGGAAATGTAAACTGGTCTAACCAATTTAAAAACTACTTAGGAAGTTTAACTCAAATAGTCACAAAATTGTGCCTACCCTACCCTCCAACAGGTCAAAATCACAGGAAAAATCAACCTACGTAAAAAGCATTTATATTTTTGTTATTGTTGTGGCAAAGAACTAGAACCAAAGTGGTAACTCATCAATTGGAGAATTGCTACATAAATTATGTTATATGAATATAATGGAAATGTAATACACTAAAATGATGAAAGGAACAGATTTAGATAAATCTGAGATCATGTATATAAACTGTTGTAGAGTGAAGTGAGCATAAGGAGTATATTAGAAGAACCATAATGACACTATAATATAAAGAAAATACCTTTATAAAACTTAAGGACTCTGTTCAATGCAATGACCTATCAAAACTTCAGATGACTGATAGTGAAGCATGCTTTCCACTACATGGCAGAAAATAAATGGTTCAGAATCAGACATTTTTTTTCAAACACTTGGCTTATGAATGGTTTTATTTCCCCATTTTCCTTTGTTCCAAGAGAAGACTTCCTTTTTTGTGGGGGAGGGGAAGGGAAGAACTAATGAGATGAGAGTGAATGAATAGTGATAGTAATGCAAAAAACAAAAGAAAGAAGGTCAATAAACATTGACCTTCAACATTCAAAAATACTCAGTCGAAAAAGAAACAAGCAAATGCAAATTTTGTCACTATCATGTTAAACTTAACAGTCACGAACTGGATAAGAGAAGTTCACAGTTGAATACACAATTCCTTTTCAGTCTTTTTTATATTGACATGTTAATATTTGGTGATGTTTAAGTTCATAATAAAAAGGGTGAAAAAGAATATCATTCAAAAACCTTATTATTAAATTACTTAAACTATAGTTGGCTAAATCATATAATCCAAGGGAAAATAAAATTCTCAAATAAGACAAAGTAAAGTTCATCACACTCTCTGCAAATCTTTCTAATGAGCATCTCTGAACTTAGTTGACTGGTTTTTATATGACAGAAAATAGAAATAGAAATTTTTAGATAATCATTAGGCTTTTGTAGATTGTTTGAATTTTTCAAGTTTCTTCTCTTGGTAGCATAATCTTTACAATCCCATGTTTAGCTCCATATCATTATGGGAAGAATATTTTATTAATAAGTTACTATTAGCATTTTTATTATTGCTGATGAGTATTTTTCTGAACTCTTCTATTTAGTATTCTCTGCCCAAGAGGAGGTCTGTATTATCCTATCTTTTTTTTAAGAGTTAAATTTATTTATTTCTAGTTTTCAACATCCATTTCCACAAGACTTTTAGTTCTATATTTTCTCCCCATCTTTCCGCTCCTGCCACACCCTGTGATGGCATGCATTCTGATTATGCCTTCCCCCAGGCTGCCCTCTCTTTTATCTTCCCCACGATTATCACTTTCCACTTTACTTTCTTCAAGGGCAAGATAGAGTTCTATACCCCATTGCCTGTAGATCTTATTTCCCAGTTGCATGTAAAAACAATTTTTTAGTATTTGTTTTTAAAACTTTGAGTTCCAAATTCTCTCCCTTCTTCCCTCCTCACCTACTCCTATTAAGAAGGCAAAAAATTAAATATAGGTTATACATATATACATATATACACATACATGTATATATGTACATGTATATGTACATGTATGCAAATCACCTCCATAATAGTCATGTTGTGTAAGACTAACTACATTTGCCTCCATCCTATCGCCCCTATGAATTATTGTATTTTCAACTTTGACCCTGTCCCTTTTCTAAAGTGTTTGCTTCTGACTATTCCCTCCTCCAATATGCCCTCCCTTCTGTCATTCCCTGCTTATCACCTTCCACCTTCTTTTCTGTCAGATACTGAACTGAGTTTGTATGATTCCCTCCTTAAGCCAAATCTGATGAGGGTAGGGTTCACTCATTTCTTCTCATCTCCTCCCTCTCTCTCTCTATTGAAAAACCTTTCCCTTGCCTCATTTATATGAGATAATTTACCTAATTCTATCGCTCTCTTTCTCCTTCTTCCAATATATTTCTCTCTAATAACTTGATTTTGATTTCATCTCTTCATATTCAAAGTACCCTGTGCCCCCTATCTATCTATCTATCTATCTATCTATCTATCTATCTATCTATCTATCTATCTATCTATCTATCTACCTATCTATCTATCTATCTATCTATCTATCTATCTATCTATCTATCTATTATCTATCTATCTATCTATCTATCTATCTATCTATCTATCTATCTATCTATCTATCTATCTCCTTCAACTACTCTACTACTGAGAAAGGTCTTGTGAGTCACAAATATAATATTTCCATGTAGGAATGTAAACAGTACAACTTTAGTAAGTCTCTTTTCCTTTCCTGTTTACCTTTGCATACTTCTCTTGGTTATTGTGTTTGAAAGTCAAATTTTCTTTTCAGCTCTGGCCTTTTCATCAAGAATACTTGAAAGTCCCAACGAATAACCACTTTTTCCCTTGAAGTACTATACTCAATTTTGCTGGGTAGGTGATTCTGGGTTTTAATCCTAGTTCCTCTGACTTCTGGACTATCATTTTCCAGGCCATTTAATTTCTTAACGTTGAAGCTGCTAGATCTTGTGTTATCCTGATTGTATTTCCACAATATTTGAATTGTTTCTTTCTGGCTCCCTGCAATATCTTCTCCTTGACCTGGGAACTCTAGAATTTGGCTATAATATTCTTAGCAGTTTTCCTTTTAGGATCTCTTTCCAGAGGTCATCAATGTATTCTTTCAATTTCTATTTTACCCTTTCTATCTAGAATCAGGGCAGTTTGCCTTGATAATTTCTTGAAAGATGATGTCTAAGGCTCTTTTTTTGATCATAGCTTTCAGGCAGTCCAGTAATTTTAAAATTATCTCTACTGAATCTGTTTTCCAGATCAGCTGCTTTTCCAATGAGATATTTCACAGTGTGTTCTATTTTTTTAATTCTTTCAATTTTATTTTATAATTTCTTGACTTTTCATAAAGTCATTAGCTTCCATTCGCTCCATTCTGATTTTGAAAGAATTATTTTCTTCAGTGAGTTTTTGGACCTCATTTTCCATTTAGCCAGTTTCTACTTTTTAAAGCATTCTTCTCTTTATTCACTTTCTGGATCTCTTTTGCCACTTTCATTAGTCTATTTTTGAGGTGCTACTTTCTTCAGCATTTTTTGGAGTCTCCTTTAGCAAACTGTTGATTCAATTTTCGTGATTTTCTTACATCACTCATATGTCTTTCCAATTTTTCATGTACTTAACTTACTTGATTTTAAAAATCCTTTTTGAGTTCCTCCATGGCCTGTGACCAATTCATACTCCTCTTGAAACATTTGATATAGGTTCTTTGACTCTGTTGTCCTCGTCTGGTTGTATGCCCTGATCTTCCTTGTCACCAAAGTAAGATGCTATAGTCTAAGTTCTTTTTCAGTGTTTAGTGATCTTCTCAGTCAAACACTTGCCATTCTAACTCTTTATCAAGGTAGAACTCTGCTTCCATTGCAGAAGGTATAGGTGGGTATTCTATATTAGACTTCAGGGATTTTGTGTCAGTCACTCTATCCCCCACCATCTGTGGGAGCAAAGTTCTGGAAGTAGCCTCTGCTGTTGTTGCTACTGCTGCCGCCACTGCCACCACCAAGTATTGCCACTACCATCCCCACTGCCCTGGAGCTGGTGCTAGACTTGGCCACATCATGCTCTTCTCTTTCACCCAGTTCCCACAGAGATTTCCCACTGACCTTTTTGGCCTTTGTGGGTTGAGAAATCAGGAAACTTCCCCAGTTGCCAATAGTTTAATCTCCTGAGGCCTGTTCAGGTGGTTTTTGCTGGTATGACCCACACCAGACTATGCTCCACTCCCTATCCTGTGTGAATGACCTTTCTTGTCAACTTTGCAGGTTGTCTTGGGCTGTGGATTTGGTTCACTCTGTGGGTTCTGTAGATCTAGAATTTGTTTAGAGTAATTTTTTCCTAAGTATTTGCAGGGTTTTGGGGGAGAGCATGGGGAAGTCTCTGCTTTTACTCCATAATATTGGCACTGCCCCCTATCCTATCTCTTGTAACTTCTTTATGCTAAGGTCTTTTGCAGTTTTCACTTTTGTGCCCCTTCAGGGAATAGGCCTGCTTATGGAGTGAGTCAAGGGATGGCCTCTTTAATAATAACATTTATTTGTTTATTTAATAATAGTATTTATAGTATTCAATAATTTTTTCAATATTTAAATATAATAACATTTAATAATAATATAATAAAAATAAAAATAAATCAACCTGGGACTGAAAGGTCCTCAGCATTACTGGCCAAAAGAGAAATGATTGCTATTTATAATCACTCTGAGCTAAGAGGGCCCAAAAAGTATCAACTTTAAAATTTAACCCTTCTATCTTCGACCATCTCCAGTTAGACTGTCTATATTTGGCCACTCTACCCAGATGGCTCTATCAGGGAAAATGATACTTGTGATTTTGCAAAGCCCACCCTCACACAAATTCAATTCATTTGCAAGTCATGGCATCATCTTCCTGATGTCATGGTCCTCTTTCAGAACAAAGGACAAATCACAACCTGTGAATAGTCTGAGCTGCCCATTTCCAGTTGACCAACTCAGCTAATCTTCTCCTCTCCTAACTTCGCCTCTGCTCCCCTCAGAATACAGTACACAGCAGCATCTGTGATCTCATTGTGAATGATGTTTTCTATGTTGCTTCTTGCATGCAAAAAAACTGTTGGTAATATCCTACAGCTGTTTTATGGCTGGTGTTTGTTTTTCTTTTTCATTTTTTTTAATAATTAAATTTTAGTTTTCAGCATTCACTTCTATAAGATTTTGATTTTAAAATTTTCTTTTCCTCTCACTACTTCTGCCCTCCACCAGATGGCATGCAATTTGATAAAGGCTCTACTTATATGTTCATATTAAATATATCTTCACAATAGTCAATTTAAGAATTAGAACTAATGGGGAGAACCACAAGAAAAAAATACAAAACAAAACAACAAAAGAAAAGGAGAGTGTATAATATGCTCCCATCTGCATTCAGACTCTAAAGTTGCTTCTTTCAGTGTAGATAGCATTTTCCATCATATTTCTTTTTTGGAGTTTTCCTAGATCCTTGTATTGCTGAGAAGAGCTAAATCTATCCAAGTCAGTCATTATGCAATGTGGCTGTTACTGTGCACAGACTTTTCCTGGTTCTGTTCATTTCACTCAGTATCAGTTCATATAAGTATTTCCAGGTTTTTCTGAAGTTTGCCTGCTCATCATTTCTTATAGTACATTAGTATTCCATTACATTCATATATCACAACTTCTTCAGTCATTCCTCAGTTGATGGATCCCCTCAATTTCCAATTCTTTTCCATCACAAAAAGAATTGCTGAAAATATTTTTGTAGACATGGATCTTTTTCCTGTTTTTATGATCTCTTTGGTATACTCACCTAGATGTGGTATTGCTGGGTAGAAGAGTACCTACATTTTTATAGCCCTTTGAACATATTTTGAAACTGTGCTCCAAAATGGTTGGAAGCAGTCTACAACTCCACCAACAATGCATTAGTGTTCCAATTTTCCCACATCTTCTCCAGTATTTATATTTTTTTCTGTTTTGTCATGTTAGCCAATCTGATTGGTCTAATGTGATACCTAAGAGTTGTTTAGATTTGCATTTTTCTAATCAATAGAGATTGACAGCATTTTTTTCATATGACTACAAATATCTTTAATGTCTTCCTTTGAAAACTGCCTGTTCATATCCTTTGACCATTTATCAATTGGGAATGACTTGTATTCTTCTAAATTTGATTCATTTTCTATATATTTTAGAAATGAGGCCTTTATCAGGGGCATTGGCTGTAAAATTGTTTCCCAGTTTTCTTCTTCCCTTCTAATCTTGATAGCTTTGACTGTGTGCAAAAACCTTTCATTTTAATGTAATAAAAATTATACATTTTGCACTTCACGTTTTGCAACTGTCTCTTGTCTGGTCATAAATTCTTCTCTCCTCCACAGGTAAACTATTCCTTGCTCACCTAATTTACTTATGGTGTCACCATCGATGTCTAAGTCAACATCCGATTTTGACTTTATCTTGGTATATGGTATAAAATGTTGCTCTACACTTATTTTATATTGTACCATACTATTTTCCAGTTTTCCCTGCAGTTTTTGTAAAATAGTGAGTTGTTATCCCAGAAGCTGGATTCTTTCAGTTTATCGAACCATAGTTTACTATTGTTACTGGCTACTTTCTGTTATGTACCTAACCTATTTCACTGATCCACCACGCATTTCTCAGTCAGTACCAAGTAGTTTTGATGATGGCTGCTTTATAATATAATTTAAAATCTAGTACGACTAGGTTACCTTCCATTACATTTCTCTTTATTAATTTGAAAATTCCAGATGAATTTTGTCACTGTTTTATCAAGCTCTTTAAAATATTTTTTGTCAGTTTGATTGTTATGGCACTAAATAAATAAATTAATTTAGAAAGAATTGTCATATTCATTATATTCACTTGACCTACACAACTGATATTTTTTTCAATTATTTAAATCTGATTCTATTTGTGTGAAAAGTGCTTTATAATTGTGTTCATATAGTTCCTGAGTTTGTTTTGGCAGGTAGACTTCCAAATACTTTTATAATGTCTACAGTAATTTTAAATGGAATTTCTTTTTCTATCTCTTGCTGCTGAACTTTGTAAAATAGAGGAATGCTGAGGAGTTATGTGCTTTTATCTTATGTCCTGCAGCGTTGTAAAATTTGATTATTATGTCAAGTAATTTTTTACTTCATTCTCTATGACTCTCTAAGTGGACCATAATATCATCTGCAAAGAGTGATAGCTTTGTTTCTTCTTTGTCTAGTCTAATTCCTTCTATTTATTTTTCTTCTCTTATTGCTAAAGTTAACATTTATAGTACCATATTGATTAACAGGACTGATAGTGGACACCCTTGTTTCACCCCCAATATCACTGGAAATGCTTCTAGCTTGTCCCCATTATATATGATGCTTGCTGATGGTTTTAGATAGATATTACCTATCATTTTGAAGAAAACTCTATTTATTCCTAAGATTTCTACCATTTTTAATAGGAATGGGTTTTGTATTTTGTGAAATTCTTTTCCAACATTTATTGAGATAATCATATCATTTGCACTTATTGTTGATATGGTCAATTATGCTGATAGTTTTCCTAATATTGAACCAACCCTGCATTCCTGCTATAAACCCTACCTAGTCATAGTGTATTATTGTTGGGATAAATTGTTGCAATCTCTTTGCCAATATTCTCTTTAAAAATTTTGTAACTATATTCATTAGGAAAATTGCTCTATAGTTCATTAGAGAAGTTGGTCTATAATGTTATTTCTTTGTTTTGGCTCTTCCTGGTTGAGGTATCAGGACCAAATGTGTATCATAAAAATAATTTGCTAGGAATGTTACTTTTTTCCTAAATAGTTAACATAATATTGACATTGTTTATGTTTTTTTTTAATGTTTCTATTAATGCTCATCATGTTGAACATAAGTGAAAGAAACATCATGGAGATAATTGAAGATGCTGTAAAAGATTAGAGAGAAATTATAAGAAGGTTGAAAAAAGATCCTTCTGTCTTAAATACATCACTGTATATAAGAGAATGGACATAGAAGAGAAGAGCAAAACTATTTTATAAAATGTGTCTCAGAGTTAAGAATTAAGTTCAGGAATACAATAGAATCACAAAAATGTGATTTATCTATTTTAACAGATGATGATTTACGTATGCTGGAATTATTTTTGAAATATCTCTTGGTGTTCATTTGAGAACAATAAAGCAAAAATCAAAATAAACCCTGTTAGATTGATTATCAAAATCTACAATTAATCAGATGAAAGGATAAAGGTAAGAACCATAGAAAGACAATAAAGAGTACTATATAAGAGTACTTACATAATTGGACAAATACCACATTTAATTATTCCAGAGACTATAGAAAGATAATGAGTAGGATCCAGATTTGCATATGAGAAAGAGTATGGATTGGTTTATATCTGGGAAATTGGGCAGCACTTTCAACAATGTCAAGCTGTTCCATGAAGTAAAGACCTTTTATTAATACCAATATTCTTCTAGTGATGCTACATGTCTGTGAATCATGGGATACCACAATCTCTGGAGAAGTGGATATGGAGGTAGCTCACAGAACAGGAATTTTCACTTCCTGGAGCCAAGATGGTGGAGTAAGAAGTAAATCACTCTCATCCTCTCTTATTGACCTCTGAAAACCCAGAAGTTATTGCCTCAGGAAAAACCCTGGAACACCTGAGCCATCAGAAAGACAGGATGCATCAGTCTTGTAGCCAAGAAAGTTTGGAGGATTAATGGAAAAGGCCCCTCTTGCTCTGGCATAGGGGGAGCAGTATAGGATGGGAGGAGTCCCAACAAGCCAGCAGCAATCCCTCCTCAGAAAACCATGGGGAAATCTTGAGCCCCAGGGTAGTAGAGCAGGCAAGCACCAATATGAGGGACCAATATGAGTTCCTCAGCACAGGCAGGGGAACTGGTAGACACCAGCTCTGAAAATCATCACTTACGTCTGCATTCTCCAGCAGCTTAATCTCCTGGTGCTTCAGCACTACTCCAGAAAGTACAATTCCAGGAGGCAAAGCCCTGGGCTCTCAGACATCTGTCAGCAGTCAACCACTCAAGTGCTTTAAAGAAGCCTGAGTGTACATGCATCCAGCAGGGACCAGACTGTCCTCCCACTCTGAGAGCTCCAGTGTTGCTGACCCCAGTTCAGTATCAAGTAAGTTACCAAATCCCTATGGCTTCCAACTGGCAGCATCTGAAGCCTCAGCACACAAAGCCAGTGACCACATCCCAGGTTCTCAGCACAAAAAGCTTGGGCCAGTGCCACCTGTGCTCCAGCATGAAAATTCAACTTTAAAAGGCAGGAAATAGACAAACACCATGAGCAAAACTGGAAACAGATGAAGACCATAGATTCTTATTATGGGGACAGGGAAGTTCAAGGTACAAATTAAGAAGAGGACAACATTATCAATATACCACATCTGAAAACACAAAGTGGAATATTAACTGGTCTCAAGCCCAAAAAGCCTTCTTAGAGGAGTTCTAGAAGAATTTTAAAAGTCAACTAAGAAAGGTAGAAAAAATTTAGGGAAAAATAAGGGACACACAAGTCCATTAACTTGGAAATGGAAGGAAAAATTACCTGCAAAAACAATCATAAACAAACCATAAAAAATTCAATTGTATGAATTAGGGATTGAGTAGGGATGAGTATACTGAAGAAAACAAGTCCTTAAAAAATACAAATGGGGAAAAGTATATTGAAGAAAACCACTCCCTAAAAAGTAGAATTGGCAAAATGGAAAAGGAGGCACAAAAACTCACTCAATAGAAGAACACCTTAAAAGGTAAAATGGGGGAAAACAAAAAAGGAGGGCCAATATTTAATAGAAGAAAACAATTCATTAAAAATTAGGATTGGGCAAGTGGAAGCTAATGAGTCTATGAGACAGCAAGAATTAGTCAAATAGAAACAAAAGAATCAAAAAAAGGAAAAACATAAAATATCTCATTGGTAAAACAACTGACTAGTAAAATAAAACCATGATGAAAAATGAGTCTAAGGAAATCAAGGAAAATTTCCCTGAGATCCTAGAATCAGAAGATGAAATAGTCATCGAAAGAATCCACCAATCACCTCCTGAGAGAGATCCTAAATTGAAAATGACAAAAAATATTACAGTCACATTCCAGAATTGTCAGATCAAAGAGAAAATACCACCAATAGCCAGGAAGAAATCATTTAAATATCTTGGAACCACAGTCAGGATTATAAGACCCTTACAGCTTCCACATTAAAAAATCAGATGGCATGGATTACAATATTCTATAAGGCAAAGGAGCTTGGATTACCTGGTGAAATTGAGCATAATCTTTCAGAGGAGGACATGGACATCCAATTAAATACAGAACTTCCAAACCTTTCTGATGAAAAGACCAGAACTCAATAGAAAATTGGATCTTCAAATACAACACTAAAGAGAAACATGAAAAGATAAACAGGAAAGAAAACAACAGCATGTCATTAATAATGGCAAACTTGTTTACATTCCTAAAGGAAAGAAAACACTGGTAATACTTAAGAACTGCACCATTATTATGGCATTTAAAAGGGGTGCATATAGACAGAGGGCATAGGTCTAAGTTGGCTTTGATGTGATAAAAAAAAGAACTAAGTGGTGAAGAGGGATTATACTAGAGAAGAGGAAAGGAGGAGAAAGGCGGGTAAATTACATCACATGAAAAGGCACAAAAACCTATTACAATAGAGGGAAAGAAGGGAGGGCAATGAGAATTATTTGAACCTTACTGTCATCAGATTAAGTTCAAAGAGAGAATAATATCAATTAGATATACAGACATAACTTGCACTGTAGGCAATAGGAGGGGAAAGGCGAAAGAAAAGAAAGGAGTTGGATAGAAGGGCGAGAAGAATTAGTAAAGGGGAAGAAAAGGGAGGAGGCTGATAGAAAGGAGGGCAGACTGATGGTTGAAAGTAAAAATCTCATGAGGAGGGAAAGGGAGAAAGGAGAGAGAAAAGTATAAATAAAGGGAGGAAGTAGGATGGAGATAAGAAGATAAATAATTATAATTGTGAATGTGAATAGGATGAAGTCTCCCATAAAATGGAGATAGATAGCAGAATGGATTAAAAAGTCATAATCCTACAATATGTTGTTTACAGGAAGCACATTTGAAACAGAGGGATACACAGAGAATAAAGATAAAAGCTGGAGTAGAATATATTATGCTTCAATTGAAACTTAAAAATAATCTGTGGTAGCAATCCTGATCTCAGACAAAGCAAAAGAAAAAACAGATCTAATCAAAAGGGATAAAGAAGGAAATTATATCTCTGCTATTATAAAAGGCAAAGAAGCAATATCATTACTAAATATATATGCACTAAGTGGTATAGAATCAAAATTCTTAGAGGAAAAGTTAAGGGAAGAAATAGACAGCAAAACTATCTTAATGAGGGACCTCAACCTCTCCCTGTCAGAATTAGATAAATCTAACCACAAAATAAACAAGAAGGAAATTAAGGAGGTGAATAGAATTTTAGAAAAGTTAGATATGATAGACCTCTGGAGAAAACTGAATGGGAATAGAAAGGAATACACCTTTTGTTCCATGGTATATGATACCTACACAAAAATTGACCATGTATTAGAACATAAACATCTCACATTCCAATATAGAAAGACAAAAATATTAAATGCATTCTTTTCAAGTCATGATGCAATAGGAATTACATGTAACAAAGGGGCATAAAAAACTAAAAATTAATTTGAAACTAAAGTATTCAATCGTAAAGAATGAGTGGGTCAAACA